>OY747706.1:8556529-8674029 GCA_963556495.2 Valencia hispanica
CCTTCTCCACCCTCTCCTCTTTTATCAGGCCAAGAACCCTACTGGCTGTCACCGGATTTGGGCTCTAAATCGGGTGCTTCTGTGGGTTTTTTATGGCTGGAATGTGATGCCATTAGAGGCTTTCTCCTTCAACCCTTCAAAATGTCAAGTCCTTTTCTAGTTGTTCTGTCACGAACTCTTGCCTGCTAACTGAGGCCTGTGGGGCGTGATATGGAGCTCTTGGGTTTTCCTGTAATTTCTCCGAGCTTTGCCCTCTCTGACCTTGGAGTGAATTTGCTGGGTCATCCATTCCTGGGAAGATTGGCAGATGTTTTAAATACAGTTGTGGATAATTTTCTTCTCTGTAGAACGGTGAACTTCAAGTTGTTTGAGCAATAGCTTTACAATCCTTCCCAGATTGACACTCAGTAACAGTTGCTTCTTTAAGCTAATTGCTGATGTCTTTCCAGCTGGGCTTTGTGTTAGCAAACATCTGTATGCTCCTAAGCAGAAAACTACCAAAACGGTTGTTTTTAATTGAGGTGCTGATGATGACGATCAGTTCATCAATGCATCTGATCGTCAGCGACTGCTTGCTTTTCCCCCTCATATTAGATCCTCTGGGAGCAGCAAGGCAAGGCAAAGCAACTTTATTTGTATAGCAACACTTTCAACAACAAGGTAATCCAAGGTGTTTTACGTGATTAAGGGGTAAAATAAAAATAGCAGATACAACACAGACAAATAAAACACAGACAAAGCATGTAAAGTAAAAACAGTAAAAAAGGATGGACATTTCACTTTTCATTCACAGGTTTTTCATTTTGGCTTCATCCAATAATGACGGGGTGTGAATAATGTTTGTCCCTGTAGAAGATGGCGGGGGCAGGCACAGATTGTAACTGCCCCCGTCTACCCAGCCCTGTAAACATTCAGTATGTATGAATGGAAACCTACCTTTTTTAAGACGCCTTGGTTGACTTGAAACCACAACCTCTGGAGAACCAGCTCATCCAGTCCGTCCACCTTTAACTTCTGAGGAACAGGGCAGAGTTAGCATAAAATAATAATAAACAGAAAAAAAAAAGGAATTTCCACTAGTATTTTATCAAAAAACTCTAAATTAGATGCATGACGCAGCTTAACAATCAAATTCTACAAGATCGCTCCAGATATTTGACCAGCGCAATAAAGCCGGAGAACTGAATGTCCTGAACGCTATGCTAGACAACCAAGCAATGCACCGAACTGAACTCTGCGGGTGACGGTATAAATTCTTGTGATTCGTACCATTTTGCTGATATTTGACAGTTTAAAGATTTCCTCGGGATGAACTCGGATGGCGTAGTTGATTGGGAAGTTGTGCTTCTGCAACAGAGAAACAGAGAGAAACACAATAAGCACAAAAACCCAACCAGAGGTTCAGATTCCTTTAAATCAGGGGTTTCCAAAGTCAGTCCTCAAACGTCTTGCATGTTTTAGTTCTTTCTCTGGTTCAACACACCCGAATCAAATGAAGGCTCGTTAGCAGGCCTCTGCAGAACTTTGTCATGCTGAGGAAGTAGTTGGACCGTTTGAATCAGCTGTGTTGGCGCAGAAACATCTCACACTAGCAGGACATTGGCCCTCGAGGCCTGGACCAGGACAGCCGTGCTTTAACCCCTCTTTAAAATGGTGTCTACATATTCAGAAGCAATTTTATAAATTATAGATTTTAAGTGAAAGTCAGGAGAAAAGTTTAACAAACTTCAGGTTTTGTGCCGACACGTTACACCATTTTCAGATTATTGTGCAGGTTAATCAGAATGTTTTAAAAGCTTCAAGCTGACCATTTTCACTGCAAACTTGCATCATGTCAGTGCAGCCATCATCGGAGGTGAAGCCATGAAATCAATCTAATCAGCAGATTGCTATAAAAGAGGAGCTTGGTTAGCAGTAATGCTTACCGCCAAAGAAAAGCTGCAACCACCATCGATTTGCATCATAACAGCCTCACAGGCAGGAATACTGTAGCTTAAAGAAAAGTAGTTCTTTTGTTTGTTGGATCATCTAGATTCTACAAGTTCAAGCAGAGATGCTCAGCTGCAGAGATCAAGGCTGTGGGATCTACAGGATCTTGAGGCAACCAGTGCAGAGAGTTTGCTCGCCATCTGCTGCTGGTCGTTCTGTGCACATCTGAGACTTTTGCAGAAAAACAGGCAGCAAGGAACTAAGTTATATCTGAGAAAGCAATCAAGAACAGAGCGAAATTCTGCTTGACGTACAATTATCTTCCCTTTTGTCTGTTTGGGACATCAAAACGTCCTCAGAGAGAAACTTCTTCCAAAGAACCAGGGACAGTTTGGTGATAATCTTTGGTTTTTCCAGCATGATGGAGCAGCACGTCCCTGGGCTAAAGTCCTAATGATGTGAATCAAAGATCGGAACATCTCGGCTTGTGGTCAGGAGAATTCCCCCAGATCGAAAAGTAGTTTATTGGGACAGCTTTAAAAATGTTTAAGGATGTTGTTATGGCATTATCAGTATATTGATGTTAAAAGTTTCTGCTGTGAGATGTTTGAGGGTTTCTTTCATGTCAGCTTGTTTCAAGTCACCCCACTGCATCTCAATGAGATCAAGATCAGGGCTTTGACTAGGCCAAGGCCAGTTCTTGATGGATTTACTGGAATGTTTTGGAATATTGTGATGTTTTAGGGTTCAGCTGTGCTCCAGCCTATGATGGATTCTATAATCAAATCAAATCAAACTTTATTTATAAAGCGCTTTTCATACAAGAAGTTGCATCACAAAGTGCCTTACAGATTAAAATAAACCACTATAAGGGGCTGTTTACACAACAACGTTGCCGTTTTTCTTTGAATACGCGGGTGAAAACGCGCTGCGTTTACACGACAGGCCGGGCGATAGAAAACGATGTAGTACATATGCCCGGCCTTTAGATGGCAGTCTGCCCCGTGTATGTGGTTCCAAGGTTTCCCCCTCACAACCCGGAAAAGAAACGTTTCATGATACCTAACAATGGCGGTCTTTTTGTAGTTCTCCGCTCAAATAAAGGCATATTGATTATTTGACGCACGTACTGTATGCGACCAAATAACTTCAGAAGCTGCATCAGCAGTAACCGCATACCTGGATCCGCCATTGTTGTTGTTTTTCTGTAGAAAGGCGGAGTGCGCAAGTGCAACATGTCCGTAGGCGGCTGGCAGTGACGTCATCGTTTTCAAAAGTCTCCGGCTTGCGTTTACACGACAAATGAATCCCTCAGCGTTTTCAAAAGTCTCCACTCCGTTTCCCAAAAGCTGCGTTTTCTCCCCCCCGTTTTCCCATTGTCGTGTAAACGAGAGGCCGAATCGGAGAGAAAAACCTCCCTTTTGCTGAAAAACGTTGTTGTGTAAACAGCCCCTAATGGTGAGTTGGTCAGGTTCTTCTGCTGCAAAGCAACCCCAAACCATCACACTTCCACCTCTTTGCTTCACAGTTGGTAGGAGTTTGTTTCATAGAATGCTGTATGGCTTTTATGACAAACATGCCTCTGGTACTGGTGTCCGACTAATTAAAGTTAACACTCATCGGTCCAATGAACATTAATCCAGAAGTCCTTCTCTGGCTTTCCTGTTTTTTTTTTGCTGTTGTTTTTTTAGAGAGCAAAGCAAACACTTCTTCAGTTCAGAACTGAAGAAGTGCTTGAAGAAGCCTCTTGGATGAGAGACGAAACGTTTTCAAGACAACAAGAAAAGTCCAGTTGCCTTCATTTAAACTGTCACGATTATCATGTCCTGGATGGCTGAGAATCTACACCAACGTTTAGAGAGCAAAGGTTTCCTCCTTGCACCTCACAACAAACTCACACTGATAGAGTCTCTTTCTTGATTGTGCAGGCATGCATGTCGATATAAACAATAGCAAAAATCGGATGCAAGTCCCCTGTTTTCCTTTTAGGGTTTTTAGAGACTTCTTTTAGCATCTTGTAGCCTGCTCTCTGTGTGAACTTGCTCGGACAGTCAAACCTGGACATGTTGGCAGTTGTTTTAAATGTCCTCCACGTTTAGACTATTTCCTATATGGCTGAACTGCTGATATCAAATTATTTTAAGACCCTCTTTCAATCCCTTACCAGACTCAATAAGTTCTCTGGATCTCACCTTGACGTTCACTTTCACTCAAACAGACAGGAGCACCAAACTAATTGTCTGAGGTTAAAACGTGGAAAAAGCTCCCTCAAAATGCTGAATAATGAGGTTCTGATCATGTGACACACTTACGTGTGATTTTAGCTGTTTTAAGTGGGGAATAAATGCTAGTGTGCTTATTGACTCCTCACCAGAAACTACATTGTGTGTTAAATTTTAAAAAGGTATTGTCTTTGATTTTTATTGTTTCTTTATGCTACTTAAATTTGTCAAACACTGGGCCCCTTTATTACATGTGGTACAGTGGGAGTTCAGCACGCACAACACTTCTGTGGTGAGAACGCAGTGAGCATCATTGAACAAGCTTTTTTTTTTTTTTTTTTTTAGTTGATCATACTCGGTTGACAGACTGGTTCCAAAATGGCAAAGAAAGTGCTGACCGTATTGCTCACCAGAGCTCTGGATCATTCAGTGCTTACAGCCAAAAAATGCTGCTGTGGAGGTTCTGACTGCTCAGGGCGGCACAGTGGAAGTCTCTGACCCGTATGCCATGAGTTTAAAAGCCACTGCTTCAGCTGAGGACATGAAGTGAACAATACTGAGAGCTGGAGTTAGCTGGAGGTGACCAGACTTGCATGGGAGGAGGGAAAGCTATCAGATGACGTCACGGCGAAGCAAGCTAAACCTACAGAGGCGGACGTGGTCATCTTTTAGTTCCCTTTGTATTGAATCAGTGTTCCTGCCATCCTGCCTTTTACAGCCAGGGAACTTCAAGCCATGATGTACTGTACTTCTGAGTTTCTAGAATCCATGTTCAGGCCAACTGCTATTATTGACTGTCCTGCACTACTTCTGGGCCGCTCAGATCCTGTGGGCTCCTTCTTCTGCTGATGCTAACTGCAAGGCCGACTGGAGGAAAAGAGCCTCTTCCTTATTCCCTTTGGACTGCTTCAACGAGAAGCCTTTCCAGTTGAAGCTGTTACAGAAATATTTCAAGGTTATGTCAATTAATTGATTAAGTAATTATCAGTAAAGGTATCTGGGGAATATGGCGTAATTATTAGAGTCAGGGAAGAGGCCTTTCATCTAGTCTGATCTAACTGTGAAGAGTGTTTTGGTTAACCTTGCAATAAAGACTTAACATTAGGGGGACTGAAGGAAGAAGCTGCTTGCACAGAGGCAGATATGACTGGAGTAAATAAAAAAAGATGTCTTGTTATTGCAGTCTGGGTTGGACTTTAGAAAGAGCTTAAATGTGCATACTTATTACCTTAAATTAACACATTTCTCTCTACAAATTAGGAAAAAAGTGGAGGACTTTCTAGTGAGTTTTTGCCTCACAACATCGTCTCAGAGCAGCTTCTAGCTGTGACCCGTTTACAGACCATCTCCTCAGTCAGGCTTTTAGAGGAAACTACAAACAGATAAAGGATTTTATTCACACCCATCACCTTGAGATCTGTTCTAGTTCAGATTTACATCCCCCTGTCTTACCATGTACCGTCGCCTGTGGCTGAGGCTGTCGTTGAGCGTCTTCAGGGGCGTACACATGCTGGCTGGCGTGGAAGCCATCAGAACAGGAGCCATCAGAAACAAGCCTAGAAGAGAAGAGGGATGAGATAAACCGTCACATACAGATATACAGTATGTGCTGCCTGGAGATTACTCATAGCCCGATCTGAAATTGGATCTGGGCATGTGCAATGTGGTGTTAAAGGAGGGGCATCGGCATGTGCTCAGGCCATATATTTTTACAGTGCATCTCACCAGGAAAATGTTCAGTCATGGTGAAAAAGAAAGTACAAAATTAATCAGGTTTATTCTAGGTTCTAAAACGATTATTAAACAGAGGTGAAATCAGATTAGAATACACCCTCACTGCTTCTTTACACTTTAGGAGGAAAAGTAACTTCCAGGATTGTCTAATCAGATACTTCGCTGCTCTGGATCATACAGGCGTTTACTCAAACGACGCCAAAACGGAAAGACATCAGCAATGACCCCTATGGAAGCAACTGCTGCAGCCCATCAATCTGAGAGAGTTTTTAAGGCCATCTCTAAACCATTTGAAGTCCACCACTCTACAAAGAGAAGGATTAGTCACAGCTAGAAGGTATTTAAAACATTCACCAATCTCCCGCAGAGCAGACGATCCAGCAGATTCCGCCCAAGGTCAGAGCGTGAAACTCAGAGAAATTATAAAAAACAACCAAAGAGCTCCATATCAGACTCTACAGGCTTCAGTTAGCAGGTTAAAGGTCACGACAGGATAGATAAGAGAAAGACTGAATAAGTGTGGAAGGGCTGAAGGACAAAAAACGTGTTCTCTCTTACAAGAAGATACCAGTAGGACTTGGCTGTGCAAAGTCCCATCCAAATGAGGACTTCTGGGAATTAGAGATGCCAAACAGCAGATCTAGAGATAAAAACTTCCCTCAGCTGAACTCGGTCAAGACAGTAATTAAAAACCACCGTAGGCTCATGAGTCCAGCTGAATTTTTGTAACCTCTGTGTTTTTCCCAATCTGCTGGGTTTCCTTAGACAGAAAACTTTTAAACTGATTGAGATAATTAACCGAAGGATTAATTGAAATGTATGCATACACAACGTAGCTTACCACCATTGGTGTGTTAATGACCGAATGTAGTGTGAAGTGCTTTGGATTCCTTTGGACTAGATGAAATGTTACACAAGTACAGGTCATTTACCATTTACTCACCATTTATTCCCGCTTAGACTACTGTAACTGTATCCTTACACGTCTAAACAAGAAGGAACCTAGGTGCCTTTTGTCACGAACACAGCGAACAGATGGAGACCACGGCTTGGAAGATGGATGTTCCAAGTGCAGGGTGAGGATGGAGCCGAAGGTCTGGTTGGAGCGGAGGAGATGGACGAACCTGGAACTCGTAATGCGAGGAGCTTGGAAAGGCTATTAGGAAGCCGTTGAACCTAAGAATACAACTCAGGTTGGAGTCGTAGGAGCTATGCGTCATAACGAGGTTGATGACTGAGCGCCATAGAGGTGAGTGACGGGAGCTTTTGAGTGTTTGGGAGGAGGAGATCCAGCAAATGGCTGGTGAGAATCTCATCAGAAGCAGCTGCTCCGAGTTGGGCCTGATGACTTCTTGACACCTTTAGGTGCTAGTGATTACGTATACTTGAAAGAAAGCACACACCTTCCCAATTTCTGCAGCGCTTCATTGGCTCCCAGGTTATTTCAGGATACATTTAAAAAATCCTGGTCCTCATTTTTAGAGCCTTGCATGGTCAGGCTGCCGAGTGCCTCTCTGAGCTGCTGATTGTCTATAACCCGTCACGTTCCCCCAGATCCTCAGGCCAGTGGTTACTGGTCGTGCCCCCCTCCGCCCTCACTAAATTTAAGACCAGAGGTAATTGGGCCTTTCAGGCGGTGCCCCCCCCCCCCCACACTATGGAACGCCTTAACACTAACCTTGCGCTCTTTAACTTTTGTGGAGTCTTTTAAAAAATGTGGGTTTTGTGATATCTTGTTTTATACTCTTATGTTTGTACAAGTGGATGTTTATATTGGTTTATAGTCAATTGTGGGCTTTTATAGTCTGCTTTATGACTTTATGTGTATGTGGTTGAGTGTTTCTCAAGGTTTCCCTTTTCAATATTTATTATTTAGCACTTTGTGATTCTTTCTGTGAAAAGTACTACATAAATAAACATTACTTTCTATTTAAAAAAAGAAAAAACTCAACAAAAAAACCCCACCAAAATTATTACGCCAGTCATCTCCATGATGAATGGATGGAAAGTTTCTGACTGGTACCACATAGATAATGATTGTTATTATGCAGTGATATGTGTGAAATGTGAATTCCCCTACCAGAATTAAATATCCACAGCAACCCCCTATGTTACGGAATGCCAAAATGCTCAAAATTAAAAGTAAAAATGTGAAATAAATAGCTACCTGAATAAACAATACACAAATATATAATGTGAAACTGAAACTGTGAAAAAACGGCATTCACATAAAATTCTTAGCTCATAAGTATGAAATATTTTTCATTTTATTAAAAAATATATATTTATTAATAAAAATATTATTTAATTGTACATTTTTATCTGATAATAAAGATCTTTTTATTTAACTCCATTAGTTTTAATTCCACAACATTCTTTTTCACAAAGTCAGCTTTTATTTCATAAAGGTGTTTTACCCAGTGGCTTATTTAGAACTGAATGAGTTAATCAGCCAATCAGGGTCGGTGGGTGGGACCTGAATGCTCATTGGCTGGTGCTTAAACATCGATCTTCGCACTGTGAGCAGCCCGTAAGTCAAGGGTCGGAGTTCCAGGAACTTTGTTTAGCTCCGATTACTCTAGCAGATTAAATTAAGAGGAATCATGTATCAGAGGATGCCATCTTGAGTCGTTTGGGTGATATTTCTGAAATGATCTGAGGCACTCAGACTTAGTGATGTCCGACAAAACCACCCGAGTTATTGCTGATATGTTTTCTGTGTCATTCGGAGGAGAATGGCAGAAGAAGCCCTTGTTGGTGGTTAGATACAAACAATCAATTAAAAGGGAGAATTATTTAAACCCTTTCTGTGTTATTTATAAATCTTTTTATTGATTGTTTGTACCTAACTGGGACTTCTTTCGCCCCGTCTCATCGCGGACATGGCGCCCCGGCCTGCTTTACATCTTGAACACTGATGCAACACAAGCCGATTGGATTTAGACAGCCACACTAAAAAAGTGGGTAAATATTCTGCCATCTGCATCTGAGTAAAGGCCACACGAGATCCTACAGACATTCCTCACCATTCTCCTCCTCCAGAAAGAACAATGTTTAAGCACCGACCAACAAGCGTTCATGTCCCACTGACCCTGATTGGCTGATAAACTCATTCAGTTGAAAAGTGTCATTATGGAATAAATTAGCAACTGGAAAAAAGGGGGAAAAAAGGAATTTAATAAAAAATAGCTAATAAATAAAATCTATTATCAGGAAAAAAAATTACAGTTAAATGTTTTATTATAATTAATATATTTTTTAAAGGAAAATAAAAAATATTTTATACCAGTGAGCTAAACATTTTTATATGCATTTGGGGTTTTTTTTTTTTCACAATTTCATTGTCACATTACATATTTATCTACTATTGCATGCAGACATTTATATCATAAGATTTTATTAATTTTGAGCATTTTGGCATTCCATTCCATGTTCCCACAGTTAAACCCACAAAAGTCATGAGTGCAGTTGTGTGAAGTCAAACTTGAAGGGTTGTCAAACATGTGAAAAGGATTTGTTTCATCAAATTATCAACCCAAGAGTGAGGAAATCTCACAGGGCTGCATTGTATTTTCAGAACTAGGGGACAAACCAAAGCACACATCATTTTAAATCAGCCAATCAGGAAATGTTTGATTATTTTATACAGGATACATTTCACGCTTGTTAGAAGAAGAAAAAAGAGCAACCAAATGCATAAAATGGATGGTGGTGGATCTGAGCAGTGTCGTTAGCAACCAAAAAACCAGGAGCTTAGATACTGAGGCAGGGGTGGAAAAATAAGATAGGAACCAGGTGAGACAAATAGAGGGGGCATAGAACAGCTGTGACAGAATGAGAACACGGAGACTGAGGGAGGGACACTAATTAACACAAAGGGAGCTGAACTAAGACACAAAGGAAAAAACACAAGAAAAAAAGACACTAAACACAAAGGACTGACCTTTATGGAAACCTCTAAACATTACTAAACAACTCAGGAAACAAAACCAAAACAAACACCAGTGGATCATGATCCTTTACAATTTATTAAATTATAAAAATGTGTTCCTCATTAAGAAAGAAGCTTGGATATGTATAAACGGCACCTTTCAGGAGGTAAAAGCCATTTTATTGTCACGTGAGGCAATACTGGATCCCGTTCTGGCCCTCTCTTTCACTTTGGAAAGTCTTTCTTAAACTAAACACAATGCTAAAGCTGTAACTTGTTGAAATAAGGGTAGAACTGTAAAAAAGAAAATATTCTCAAAGCTCCACCATCCATCCATGGTCCAAATTGCTCCCATCTGTTAAATATACGCAGGTCGGTACAGTGTGTATTTAGTGCAAATTGTTTTGTGAATTAGGTGTTGAAATAAAGCAAATATTGCTAGCAGAACATCTTCGGTAGTTGTGAACCAGCGGTTCGTTTACTCAGAAGCAGCTGAAACTTGGACTATGGACTTCCATAATAATTTATTTCTTAATCTTCAAACTGAAACTGTAATCATCAGCTGCTGTCTGCTGCAGATAAGATACTGGCTGATCACAGGTGCTCCTCACAACCCCACTTTAAATAACAAACTATCTCTGTGAGGTCGACTTCTGCTGTCTGTGTTGTTTTCTCCATAGATTCATTGGATCCTAACCAATTGCTACTACATGAACAGGCATACGTATGTTTTGGCTATGAACAACTAGGAATGATTGCTTAGGGCAATTATTTATAAAATTAGCATTTCGGTTTAAACTTACCAAATAGGGGCACCATCTTGATTGTCCAGAAAAAAATAGCCAAATAGTTCTCAGTCTCAGTTGATGTTTATGACTACCTGCCTGATAAGGCTGAGGTAATTAAACAATAATAGATGAAGGAGTAACCTCGTGGCATGCTTTGTAAAGCAAGTTTCTACAAATGTGTATGGAATAATAGCAAACAATGACTTTCCAAAATACAAGAGTCTATTAACAAAGTGAATTCAACATTCCAGCCAAACTACTTTAATCAATAAACTCGCTAAGCTAGTAACACACAACTAAACTACTAAGTAAAAGAATGAATAAAATTACTAGCTACCAAAGGTAAAAACAGTAAAAACGTACCAATATGCATAGAAGTAGAGGCAATAATCAGTAATTTGATAGTGATGTCATAGTTCAGTATGAATATGTATGCTTAAAGTCCAAGACTTGTATTGACTAGTTTTAGGAGTGAAACTAAGTTAGTTAAGTTAGCTTTAAACTAATTGTGATTAGTTTAAGACTAATTAGCACCATTTGGTTTGTGTTCAATCAACCAAATTTACAATTCGAGGCAGGAGTGAAGACAAAACATCATTTAGAGGAAGTAATTTTTAATTAAATAATTTTCTGGATTAGAAATAAATAACCTTAATTTATGGATCAGTCACCGCAGTGATAATCTAATTTGGCGGCTAAGAACGACAAATAAGATTAGTTTTTGGTGTTTAAATTATCTATTTTAACCGATCTATACTTTGAATACCGTAAATATCAATCCTGATTGTTTATGAGCGCTAGCGGTCTGCTGAAGCAGGACGCAGACCAAGATAAACCAGCATCAGCGCATGGAGCTATTTTTAGCATCTGGCGCAAGCTAATGGATCACTGTATATAGCTTACAGAACGAAGAAAGACTCTGGTGGGACAGAGTAACTCACGTTACATGATTAAAATGACTCTTTATATTGTTCAATAACCTTTTAAAAACACTGTTTATACTACCGTACCCAAGTAATCTGAAGAATGAAATCTTACAAATGCAGCAAAACACAATGAAACAGACAATCAAAACAACCTTTAGATTGTTTATCCTAAGCTAATTTATCTCTGCCCAGACACAACCTTACTTGACGAGTCTTAGATCTCCGTAGAAGGGTGAATCTGTTATTTGGGAAGGGAGATCAGCATGAAAGAGGGAAACTCAGCTAATTTGTCCAGCAGCAGCTACGGGGGGTGCAGATAGCAGCTAGCCCCTGTAGGATATGTGGCTAGCGACAGTTGCGCTAGCAGTAGGCCTCTGAGCGTCGGGGTCTTCTCTCAGCTTGGCTCAGCAGCTTTCTTCTCTTTGGACCGCTCCTTGGCAAACGGGAAGCTTTCGACATAGCAGCGTCGGCAAAGAAGCTCTCTCCTCCCACAGCGGGACAACAGGGCGTCGGCTAAAGAGAAGCTGTCTCTCTCTTTGGTGGAATCTGTAATTCAAGATTCTATCTGCAGAGTTTTGAACAAGTCACTTTCAAGACTTATTCCATCGGCCAAAAACAGTTACCTGATCCACGATCAACGGACTGCATTTGAATGTTTGGATCCAAAGAGTTTTTTTCCAGAAACTCGCTCCCCCCTTCGCCACCAAAGGACGGGAAATCAGCGCGCAGTTCTCTCCCCGATGTAAGTCGGGCGTTGACTTAAGATGAAGAGAGTTGGTGGAGCATGTGCTTAAATAGGAGTGATGAACTCACATTCACGCAGTGAAGTTCCTCCTCTTGCTGTTGAAACTGAAGGGTGGTTTAACGCATTGTGGGATTAATAGACGTTACAGCAGGAGGTCTGTCTTTGTAGTCCAGTCCTGTCATCATGAAGGATGGCAGAACAAAAGCAAACAAAAGTTTTCTTTCTCTAGCTTGATGGTGACGACTGCTGGACTAATGGGAAGCTCATTATTCCTGTAAAAGGGATGAATCTGTGGTTCGATTACCTTTTGCCCCCTTTTTGTCACTAAACGAATCTCAACCACGTCCTCCATCATCTGCATCATCCTCAACCAAACATGATAAAACATTTAGATAACGAGCACCATATGGAAAAGACACCAACATCTTTGGGTTAATTTAGGAGAGGGTAGAGGGATGTGCTGAGGAGTAATTGTTCGGTTATCATGTCAGAGAATCGACTAATAAAGCCTCAGAGGGAGTTATTTTCTGCTGCAGAACAAATATGCACTGCAGGAGGAAGGCTTATCTCCACAGATCGCTGGATTTGTCTAATTATCTATGAAACAGATGTCTGAACATCACCAGCTTCCTTTCCACACTCCCTCTCCTCTGCTCTCGACTCTTCAGCCTATACAGATCTTAGGCCTGGGGACAGAGATGGCCATGGAAGAAGATCCATTTCATGTCTGTTGAACCTGATTTGGACAAATGTTTTAAGATCAATATCCAAATGAAGGACCCACCAATGACATGTTTTCAGTTCATGAAGCTGTGCAGGTGAAGGATTACAAAATCTCGGATATCGGAGTCTTTGTATAGGTTTGCTTTTTCAGGTCATACCTTTATCATTCTGACCAAGGATGTGCAGAAGGCCTTCAACGTGACTTTACATCTATGAACTGTTTGACATGCCTTCACATAAAGACACACAGGACAAGCCACCATGCACACACACACACACACACACACACATATACCTGAGGGCAATTTAGATATTTTTGTACTGTGAGAGGAAGCTGGAGTACCTGGAGAAAACCCAACCATGCATAGGGAGAACATGCAAACTCCATGTATTATACAGAAGAAAGTACATGTACTATACATGTAGAAAGACTCCAGCGGGAGATTCGAACCAAAGATCTTCTTTATTGCAAGGCAACAGTGCAACTAACTTCTGTGGAACGACTGAGGATCGGTGGGTAGAGTAGTTGGGTTGTAATCGGAGGGTTGTAGGCAGTGTTGTGGGTAACGCGTTACGAAGTAGAGTACTAAATACTTTTTCTGTGAAATGTGTAACTTAACCAGTTTTGTGCATTAAGCAATCAGTAACTTAGTTATTTTTAAAAAATATTTTAATAATTTCTCTCAATAAGGAAAGGAAAATCCCAACTGCAGCCGGGATTGTCAGACAGTAGGACTAGAAACAATGCCACCTGCGGCTGTATCAGCGGAGCCGAAGCGCTGTGATTCATCCCTGATCTTCCTGTGAGTGTTTTTGAATTCCTGGCAAGATGGAAGAGAGCCGTAGCACAGCTTAGTGGAAGTACGGACATTATTTTAATTTTGTCAACGAAAAAGAAAAGAATATAACGGTAAAATGCACACTCTGCATTGGGGAAAAGTTCCTGTCGAAAACTTCCACTTCAAATTTAAATCTTCTTGTTTCCAAACACCACTCTATCAGGCTACCTGGGCTGGATAAGTGTTTTTGATTCATTTGTTCTGTGATCAAAAAAAGAATTAACAAAACACTATATGGATTAGCCTATTGCTGGCTGTCTTTCCTGTTGTTATCCTGCAGAGTTAATTTAGTTGGATGACTGATGTTATTCATCGTCACGACTTCTCTGTGCATTTAAAGGAGGCTGTGTCTGTCAATTAAGTTGCAGCATGTGCGAGGCGCCGCGAACTGGCTTTTAATTATTGGTAACGCATAAGTACTCTAACGCGTTGCTTTTATGAATCGATAGCGCTTTAACGTAACTGATTACTTTTAATTGATGGTAACGCTGTAACCTAATTAACTACTTTCCAAAGTAACTATAACCAACAGTGGTTGTAGGGTCGACTCCAGCTTCTGCCTGTCACATGTCGATGTGCCCCTGGGCAAGGCACTTAACCCCAAGTTGCCTACCAATCTGTGTATCGGTGTTTGAATGTGTGTGTGTTTGTAAGTGCGAACGGGTGAATGTGGCTCCAGTGTAAAGCACTTTGAGAGGTCAGTATGAGTAGTAGTAGCTATATAAGTTCGGTCCATTTGCCGTTTAACTACGCCACTGTGCAGCCCCTTTTATGATGCAGTATTTTGCAGACAACCTTGCAATGTCTTCACGTCGACTTGTCTAAAACTCTTCTATAAAGACAAGATTTGTGGAGTGCACAACTAAAAGCTGTTCTGACAACAGACACTAACCCAAAAATAAAATCATTACACAATATTTTGTTAGGGGGTATAAGAGTAAATGGGGTTGAATACAAATGCACACCACAACCTTTCAGATTAATTTTTTTCAGTGTGTCTTCTGCTGGCCAGTCTAGAGGTTGTAAGGAGCAAAACTAAGTTATTAACACAAGTTTGTTCAAGATGAGATGAATGTTTCCACACCATGCCAAAAAGCGGTCCACCAGCTCTCTATACTGAGCTTTTGTCCATCTCTGATCCACCCGACAACTGCAGTCATCTGAGTATTGTCAGTTACGCCTCATTCACACCGAGTGCGGAAAGGATGCGGTCCAGACTCTGTACGGCTTCCGCAAAGATGAAAAAACATTGAGTCCATTTAAAACATTTTGATTTGCTGCGGTGAGGATCCGGATGTGGAGCTCAGGAAAGTTTCTGCATTGAGTAAATTTTTTTCTGGACGCCGAAGGCGGATTCCCATGAATTAAAAAATTGCATGAACCGGACAAAGAGTGAGACGTGAGCCAGCGGAGACGCAACACGCTTTTCATGACTTTGTAACCTGTTGGAACATGGTTAAATATAGGAAAAACTGGACATCCTCCTTCAGTGGGAGGGAAGTCATGAAGCCGTAACCGGATTTAGTTGTAATTTTAATTTATCAGCTCAGAGAATAGACTTCAAAATACTTTTACTAGTTTATAAATCATTACATGGCTTGGCACCAAAATATGTTGAAGATCTGTTGTCACGGTACCAACCACCAAGACCACTCAGGTCCTCCAGCTCTAGCCTGCTAAACATCCCTAGACTCAGAACTAAACATGGAGAAGCAGCTTTCAGTTTCTATGCTCCTCTTATCTGGAACAGACTTCCTGACGAGTGCAGAGCTGCTGAAACTCTGAACTGCTTTAAATCGAGACTAAAAACCCATTTGTTTAGAATTGCCTTCGATTAAATGATTAATGTCATATGTATGAAATGTGTTCATGCTCTCTTGCTTTATTGTGTATCATGTGTAATGTGTGTTTCTTTTACTTTTAATTTTCAATGTTATATTTCATGTCTGTTTGTTTTGTTTTTTTGTTTTTTAAATCACCAAATCATGTAAAGCACCTTGAATTGCCCTGCTGTTGAATGTGTGCTATACAAATAAAATTGCCTTGCCTATCAATATGTATGGATGCTCTCATGGAACCAACAGTGGAGAAAATGGTAAAATGTAAGAATCCCAACAATACTGTGAGTTTTAGCATTTAGAATTTAGCATTATGATAAAACAAAATCCTTATCGCGATAAAAAAAAAAAAAATCACAATGATGATACCCAACCCTAGTTTGAACCTTTGTGCACATGTGGGGTGCCCCAGGGCTCCATCATGTGGCCCCTTTTATTTAATATCTACACGCTTCCACTAGCCCAGATAATAACCAATAAGATTAGCTACCATAACCATCGGTTAATACAGCTAGAAACTAGTGATCAGGCCCGAAATCTAGGTGTAGTAATGAACTCAGACCTGAACCTCCAGGGTCACATAAAGGCAACAATAAGGTCAGCCTTCTTTCACCTGAAGAACATCTCTAGGATTAAAGGACTGATGTTGCAACAGGACCTAGAAAAATTCATCCATGCGTTTATCTTTAGTCGGATTGATTACTGCAACAGCGTCTTCACAGGTCTGCCTAAAAAGTAAATCAGACAGCTGCAGCTGATCCAGAACGCTGCTGCTCGTGTTCCTCACTAGAACCAGGAAAGTAGAGAACATCACCCCAGTTCTAAAGTCCTTACACTGGCTCCCTGTAGCTCAGAGGATAGACTTCTAAATACTCCTACTAGTTTATAAATCATTATATGGCTTAGCACCAAAATATGTTGAAGATCTGCTGTTACTATACCAACCCTCCCCAGACCACTCAGGTCCTCTAATTCCAGTCTACTCAACATCCCTAGAATTAGAACCAAACATGGAGAAGAAGCTTTCAGTTTCTATGCTCCTCTAATCTGGAACAAACTTCCAAAAAAACTGTAAAGCTGCTGAAACACTGAGTTCTATTAAATCACAACTAAAAACATATCGGTTTAGAGCTGCCTTTGAGTGAATTTTTGATGCATCATGTGTTGTGTATGCTTCATGCTGTTTTTTACATTTTATGCTTTGTCTGTGTTTTACTGCTATTTTTATTTTACCTCTTAATCATGTAACGCACCTTTAATCACCTTGTTGTTGAAAGTTTGCTATAAAAATAAAATTGCCTTGCCTTGTGCAGCTCTCCCCGAAGAAACCTTGGCAGATACAAACGAGCCATGCACACAAATCCCCACAACGCCTGTGGGTTCACACTCTCTGAAGCATGAATTTGTCACTAAATGGTATAAAAATACCAGCCCAGTACACTGAGCCTTTTTAACCCCAAGGTGACATAGGTTCGACTGCAGAGATTCTCATTTTTCAAATTTCCACGGATGATTTATGAAATTGAAATGAAATTTCTGCAATTGTGGTGTAATATCTTGTAATTTTAACAGCAGAATTGCTCAACAGAAGTTTTCACCACACAGTCACAGAAGTGCTTGATCCCTCTCTCACGTCAGAATCGGATCAGCTCATCACGCTGAAGCAAACCAAATCAAACCCAACTTTCCAACCCCATAATTTAAAGCAGAACTGCACAGAGCAAAGCAAGTCAACGTGTTTGGGATTGTAAACTCAACACCCACTAATCAGTCTGTATGTCTGTGGTATACGCCACTATTTAGCCCCCTGAAAAAGACCCATGCCACCCCCCAAAAAAAATCCAGTGCAACCAATTTCCTTCAGAATTCACCTGATCAATAAAAACAGAACAGCTGCTCAGGGAACAATCAGCATGTAGGGGAACAGCAAACATGAGGAAGAAGCTGCTCTGCTCACATAAGACTAAAGCTGAGCCTTCATGCAAAACTCCACGTGAGGAGGAAAATGAACCCCAATTGCCATCGACACGCCATCCTTATGTTGAAACACAGCGCTGGAGATTTCATGCTGTGGGGATGTTTGTCTTCAAAACGTACAGAGAAGGGGCTCGGAGATATGTGGAGCTAGGTAGAGGCTGATCCTGGAAGAAAATCTGTTAGAGGCTTTAAAAGGCTTCAGACTGAGGCCAAGGGTTACCTTTCTGCCACCGGGTTCATCTCACCTCTCCACGCTCCCTCCACAATCTGGGACCTTGACTGAGAAAATTACAATCAAAGCTTTAGAACGACCTGGTCCAGAACTAAAGTTAACAAAGTGGTGTCACCATAAGAGGACTGTGGCCAGTAGATGTCCTCACAGTGTTATAAATTCCCTCTTGCGAGTGAACCTGGGCAAACTTTGTAGATGCAGGATGTCAATAGACACGTACCAAAGACGACTGAATGCTCAAGCTGAATCAATGGTTTTTATTTTTTTTACACAGTTACTGCCAGAGCTGGAAAGTAAATTTAGCAGCAGTTTCTCGTTCTAACGAGAAATAGAACTCGTTAAAACGAGAAACGTTCTCGTTTCAACGAGGAATTAAAATGCGTTCCTCTGACATATTACAACTTCTTAAAAAGGCATCTGAGTATTTCTGCAGATGACAGGTCTCTGATTTGTACTGGAAGTCTGAGGTGTACAGAGTGAAAAGGAAAGGTGAGAGTACGGTCCCCTGTGCTCCTGAACACCTGGTTTGACACACAATCCTTCAGTCTCACAAACTGTGGTCTGTTGGTCAGGTAGTCATTGATCCAGGCGATTGTTGAGGGCTCCACTAGTGTCTTCAGGAGTTTCTGACCAACCAAATCAGGCTGAATTGTGTTAAATGCACTGGAGAAATCAAAGAACAAGATCCTCACAGTGCTGCCTGCTTTGTCCAGATGACAGTGGGTTGGTTGAAGCAGCGATATGCAAACTGCAGCAGGTCTTGATACGTTCTTGTTTGCTTATTCAGGTGGGCCAACAGGAGTCTCTCCAGGACCTCTTTCTCAACTCTAACCTAAAGCATTGACTCTGGGTGAAGTCCATACTTTGTATGTGCCCCAAAAGCCCTTGAATGAGCTTTGTTTCAAAATCCTCCCAAGGCTGCAGTTATCAGTGCTGCTTGTGCACCCTTTCTTCCTTCCACTGAACTTTATATTAACATGATACATCAGTGTAAAATGCCAGCTTCTCTAAGAATGACCTTGTTTGCTGGCTTACTCTCCTTGTGGAGGGTGACGACGACGGTCTTCTGCACTTCTCGTACAGAATCGGCCAAGTTTCACTTATCGGACAGAGACCAAAATAGTTTAAAAACGATACCGATGTTCATGTTGATATATAGTGCATCCTATAAGCCATAATCATCAAAGTCAACAGAAATAAACACTTTAAAATATATTGCTTTGCCATAAAAATGCCGTCTCAGCAACTACTGCAGTTCAGACATGATCTGGGGATCCAGAGAGGAAGTCTTATTTCCTTACACTGAACTTGTAAATTAGAAACTGTTGTAGAACTATTTAGTTTATCTACTAAACTGTATCTGTAGCAGATGGCTTCCAGATGGTCCGCTGTGTTTTTAGTCTAATCTGTGGGACAATCTCCACCGGCGACCGTGTCAGACACTCGGAAACTGTCACTCAACTGTAACCTCAGAGGCCCCGTCTATTACCACTTTAGCACAGCGCCAGACAACCCTGGTTGAAACCACTGCTAGATCAGGGGGTCACTTCGATCAAATCCCAGATATCAATCTCGGTGCGAATAGCTTGTGTTGCTCGGGATTAAAATTTGCCTCGAGTCGCCAATGAGAGCCAAAGTTTAGTGGGTTATCATAACAAGGGCACCGATACTGCAGGTGTGCCCCAGCCGAGGTGCGAATACAAAACCAGGAGCAGCAGGAGGCTTTCTGACAGGCTTTAAAATTCAGCGTAACACAGATTAAACTAAATTCATTCATTCATTTTTCACAAGCCAACATCTGTTAAAAACACTCAATAAATGTGAGTGAATAATGTAATATTTACTCTTTTCTGCTGTACACACATTTCCAGACCAAATCGAAAGACTCATTGCACGGTGTTGATTTGTTACCAGATATCCGTGAATGTGCAGTGTGCCGGCTGGAAGGAACATTTGGGGCGCTGTTTGTAAAGTTACACAGTCAGAAACTGATTTGGGTTATTTAACCTGCCATAGGAGAAACAAATGGAGATCATATTTCCGTCCATGTTATTTGATCATTTATAAATGTCACAGTTTCAAACTAAATATTTAGTTTAGTTTAGCAAGCTAAATATTGCACTCAGATATGTATATATTTAACTCATATTTAACCTTTAAATGCTTCTTACGAAGCCACTCCTTCGTCACCGTGTGTTTGGGATCATTGTCCTGCTGAAAGATCCAGCCACGTTTCATCTCCATTGCCCTTGTTGATGGAAGGAGGATTTCACTCAAAATCTCACGATACATGACCCCCATTCATTCTTTCCTTTACACGGATCAGTCGTCCTGGTCCCTTTGCAGAAAAACCGCCCCAAAGCATGATGCTTCCACCCCCATGCTTCCCAGTAGATAGGGTGTTCTTTGGATGCAACTCAGCATTCTTTCTCCATCCAAACACGACAAGTAGAGTTTTAACATTTTAGAATGTGTGTGAATGATATTTGTGGTTTGTCAGTAATAAACTTATATTGAATCGTGGTGGCACAAAGTTAAGACATGCCTTTTAGAGGCGGTAAAAATAAACAGTTTCATGCTTGATAAATCACATTGCACGTTGAACGCCTACTTATTTGCATGTGCTCCTTCCAATATTTGCGCCTTCTGACAGAAACGCCCACATTGGATGTTCATCAAAGGCAAAAGCGCTAAAGGGATTGTACGCATCTTGCTGCAGGTTTACAGGCGCAGTCCTATCTGTGCCTCCTTAGTAAATCACCTGCTGCATGTTTTTGCGCCCGCTGTGAGGTTTGGGCATGTTTTAACAAGCGCAAACCTTTGATAAATCAGGGCCTGCACAGCTGAAATCAATTTGATGCAGAGGTTACTGTGCAGAAAGAAAGTATTGTTCACAGTCCCTGGCTTTACCTGTGTTCTCCGTTCGTGAATGGTAAATTCTGGCATGCTCTCTCCACAAACACAATATATCAACACGATTCTCTTCGGGAGTCTTAAATATTTTTTCACCCACAACCCACCCACAGCAAAGAAACTTCCATCTTGAAACGGGTACACGCAACATTGCAGGACTCTGCCCTGACCGTGTTTGCAGCAGACTACGAGTCTTTTAAAACCTCGTCATATCCACTGCGAAGAATGCTGCAGCATCTGCACAGAAAAAAACATCACTGTATAAGAAAGTGGGATGGAGTGATTTAAACAATAGTCAATTTAGACACTGATTATGTGAAACTTGTGCTGGGAGCACAAGTGGAAGTTAGATCTGCGTTGGTAAGAAATGCCATATCAGGTCTTTAAAAGTGGTGGCGTGGTTAAGACGGGCGCCCCATGTTCAGAACCCTCAGTCCTCGATGCGGTTATCCAGGGGTTCAATTCCACCCCGCAGACATATGCTGAATATCTCTTCCCCCACTTCTCTCCTGTTTCTATACACTATCCACAGCTAATAAAGGCTGCTGTGGCCACAAAAACCTTTAAAAAAAAAGTGGTGGGGACAAAACCGTCAATCGTATATATTGCTGGGGATATATCCTCGGCTAAGATGACGCCTTTGCACTTCCTGGTGTTCAAAAACGCCAAAAGACTGTATTAGATAAAGTGACCTTGCAATATAAAGCGTCCAGTGCCCAAAAGCTGCATTGACTACTAATTACATCAACTATAGAGCACCATTCTGGTGACATGATGTTGAGCTGACCGATCACAGACGTGTGCTCTCCGTTGGGTTCAACGGATAGTTAAAAGATTGGGCTCTACTCCGTCCGTCCTTGCGTGCCTGTCGGAGAGCCTTTGCGTCGACGGATAATGGCGCTGCGTGTCTCCGCACCTCCACTGACAGAGAAGTATAAACTTAGCTTAAGATGTACAAAGCTGGTAGAGACGAATCTCAAAATACTTTGGTTGCCGCTGTAGCTGCAGTGAAAGGTGGTTCTACAAAGTATTCAGTGGAACTGAATCCAAATGCAAAGTGTCTGTAAAAATCCTTGGAAACAGTGCATAATATTCTGCATCACAATGGTGTCCTACTTTTTGTTGACCTATTACAAATATCATCTTTGTTCCACCGGAGAGATACAATCAATGTTCTCTGGGGACCAAAAGAGGTAGATTTTCTCTCATTATTGCTCATTTTGTCGTTTTCTGCTATCACTTTAATACGGAAATTACTTATATCTTATATCAATGTTATATACTCATGCTGAACTCATGCTAGGGACAAAACCTTGCTTCAGAAGGTGGTGTGATTCTTCGTCTTGAAGCAGAAACAGCACCTCGAGGCAGTCTTCCTCTGACAATAGTGCATTATGAGGTGGTTTTAAAGCCTGCGGGGTCAGAAGGTTCAGAAGTGATTTTCTGTTTATTTATAGCTTGTTTTCAGGATCCCTCAGACCTCACAGCGTTTAGACTGTCTGCTTTGTTCTCAGGGCCGGCATAGGCAAATGCTAAGGGCGCCGCATACCCTGGGGGCGCCAGAGACGCGTTAGTGACTTTACGTTTAATTGTACTTCATTGACACTGCGACGAAAAAGCATTAATGGAATTTACATGGCATCAACTTTCTGTTATACATTTATACTATACCGCTACCAGGGGAGACTTGAAGGGATCACACATACACTTAGCTCACGGTGCAGAACACAACATGAGGCGCCGCAAATCAGGATGGGAAACCACCTCCACCAATCAGACTTCTTTTACCCGGCCGCCATTCGGTTTTTGTTCAAAAGATTTTATATGTCAAAGAGTCCCAAATTATCTGGTGCCCAGGGGAGGAAAAAAAGAAAAGAAGAGGAGGAAAAACGCACCAAAGACAAAGGTAATGTTACGGTAAAGATGATGTTAATGATATTATTTTGATGTTACAGAACAATGATCAATCTATAAATAGCCAGCGCTATCTGCTAGTTCTAACCAAATTAACAGTCAATGGTTCTAACAGATAAGCCCAGCGCTATTATTATGGAAAATAGTAATATGAGTACCTTCCTCAGACAAATGTGTAAATATTAGATCTAATCAGCAGGTGTATTAATGTTAATTTCATTGGCATCATTATCTCACGTTTTCCCAGCTTGTAATAATCAATCAAAATCAATCAAAATACCATTAATAATCATAATAATAATTCCATCGTTGTAACGCCAGCTGTTAACTGTGTTACAACTCATATTGTCTATAAAGTGTGTTTATCATGTTAAACTTTACACCTGTGTTAAAGTTTACATCATTAATGTTAGAGCATAACTTATCATTCCCATATGCAATATTATACTGCAGTTTACTGATTCTTTTGCATTCTGCTAATTAGAATGTCATTGTAATGATAATAAAATTTAAATTATTACTAATATGAACTACTAATATAATTTGTATCTGAAAAAATACATTGTATATTATACACTATGGTCTACATCATTTATTTATCTCTAGGTTTCTCATTTATATCATTTCATTATATTGTATTTTTAAAATCATGTGTTCATTATTAGACTGGTGTCACATACTCCTCTTCTGTCTTCAGATGCGCTGCTGAGGTTTCTCAGTCCACCCCTTGCCAATCCCTCTGTTGCCTCCACCTCAGCAGCACAAACCAGCAGGTATGCAGCAGCATCAAGCGCTCCTCCTGTCGCCTCCACTTCAGCACGATAACCTAGCAGTGATGCAGCAGCATCAAGCGCTCCTCCTGTCGCCTCCACTTCAGCACGATAACCTAGCAGTGATGCAGCAGCATCAAGCGCTCCTCCTGTCGCCTCCACTTCAGCACGATAACCTAGCAGGTATGCAGCAGCATCAAGCGCTCCTCCTGTCGCCTCCACTTCAGCACGATAACCTAGCAGTGATGCAGCAGCATCAAGCGCTCCTCCTGTCGCCTCCACTTCAGCACGATAACCTAGCAGGTATGCAGCAGCATCAAGCGCTCCTCCTGTCGCTCCAATAGACCCAGCTGACTGGCTTTGAATGTGCAATTGTTTTATTTCAATAAAAGAATGTCTAAAACAAAGCTATTGAGTTTCTTGTGAGTATGTACACTAGCAGTGCAAGTACTGTACTGCGATGCACGGGGGCGCCACTTAAAATCTTGCCTAGGGCACCAAATTGGTTAGGGCCGGGCCTGTAAAAGAGAGTACCTTTTAAAGAGGAAACCAAACGTAGCTGAAACAGGTAAAAGTTCCTCTCTAATCGAGTAAATGATTGATGTCATATGTATGAAATGTGTTCATGCTCTCTTGCTATATTGATGTTTCTCTTGCTTTATTGTGTATCATGTGTTATTGTGCATCACATGTAACGTGTGTTTCATGCTAATTTGCTACTTTTACTTTTAACTTCCAATGTTATATTCCATGTTTGTTTGTTTTGTTTTTGTTTTTAAATCACCAAATCATGTAAAGGACCTTGAATTACCCTGTTGTTGAAAGTGTGCTATACAAATAAAATTGCCTTGCCTCACCTCCCTGCGTTCTGGAGAAATATCCCGACTTCCAGTCTAATCTCTCCCTACTTAAAGGTCCTCCAACTCAGCTGCCGCAGTCTCTGGTGCATTCCACGTTAGCCTTGCTCCAAAAGAGGAATACGAGATTACTCTTCAGAAGCACAAGGGGTCTGTTTTGATTTTCTCTACACCTCCTGGTGTTCAAAATCACCAAAATACCAGATTAGATAAACTGGCCTTGCAAAATAAAGCATCTACTAGCCCGAAAGCTGCATTGACTAGTAATAACATCGACATTCTGGTGAATCTGCTGATGTTGGGCCGACCAATCACAGACGTGCGCTCTCCGTCGCGTTCGACGGATGGTTAAAAAATTGGGCTCTACTCCATCCGTCCTTGCAGGACTGTCGGAGACTCCTTGCGTTGAAGGATAACGGCGCTGTGTCCCTCCGCACTGCCGCAGGTGGAGAAGTATTAACTTTATTCAGTTCTGCAGAGGCCCAGTAATGAGCTGTCCATTAGATTCACGGGGACCCCAGCTGGATGGATTTCCTGTCCCTGCAGAGCGTAGGTTTTGTCTCAGTCAACCCCCCTGAATCTGATGTCAGACGACCGATTTAAAGCAATAGCTGTGGAAGCCAGTACAGCATGGGCTTGTTGAACATTGCTGTAACAAATTTACTGATCCACATTAGGAGAAAAAAAAGATTCAGTAACAGCTTGAGCAACACAAACCAGAGCCAGTCTGCAGGGAGAAGTGCACTCCATGAACTTCGCTTCCACAATCACCCCAGAACAGGTGCCAAGGTGTTTATGTTCTCCTCCTGACAAAAAGGGTCAAAGGATGAAGTTAAACCATCCAATCAGTTCTACTAACTCATCCAACACTTGCTAAAAGCTGACATGCACCTGTAGCAGAAGATTCACGAGCAAAAGTCACACTTTAAATGGTGGCTGCGCTTGGTTTGCAGTGTTCCTGGACTGAAATCTTTCCCCACAAGATGAATCACCGCGGATGCTGAAGTAGCTACGGTTCACCCCAACCCGCTGCAGGGTGAACACATTCATTTCTGCGATGCGAAACGTGAAGATGTGTGAAACAGCGACACAGTCACGCTAGGCAGCACACCCGCAGGCAGCAACAGCTCAATCGAGGAACTTCACGGTGGTGGGCAACTGGAGGAGCCACGGATCTGCACAAAAAAATATGTTCAAAGACACCATGGCAGAAAGAGGAGAGACAGAAAGAAATGATTTCATAAAGATGGACGATCACAGAGAGGCTGCAGGTGAGTCTTAATTCGTCCTCCAGGCATTTCCCTTTAAAGAGAAAACGCCTCAATCTGCTGCATCTGAGACCCAATAATCTCTTCTCTCTAGGTCATTAAAGAGGACATATTATGCCTCTTTTTAAACAAGTGACAAGATGTCTATGGTCTGTACAAAACATGTTAATAAAGTTATTTGCACAAAATCAGTCTCACATAAAGCGATCTCAGCATCTCAATTCTTGACAATTTCAATCCCTTTCAGACTGAGCTATTTAGAGCGCTCTGTCACTTTTATGCTAATTAGCGGTTGCAGACCACGCCCACCCATCTTGTTACTAGGCTGCAGGTTTGCCACACATGAAAATAACATGGAATTGGAATAGGTGGGAGGGGTTTGACAGGTTAGCGCCGGATATACGCAATAAAAGCACAAGATTTTTGACGGCAAAAATTAGCAGAAGAATGGATGGATGGATGTTTTTTATTCATGTTTGAAGTGTTTATAGAGGCAGCAGAGACCCAAATGGCAACAAAAAAAGATAATAAAGAAAAAAGCATAATCACTTTACAGCAGGTGCGGTGCCAGGTTTTCATTTTTGGATGGACCTTAACTGAACAAGTGAATATCAATAAAGTTTAAAATAAGCTATAGAAACTATCAAACTTGATAGTTTGATACAACAGCACAACAGTGGCGCACCGCACTGTTAACTCTGTGACCATGTCATTCGGAACGGGTAAGAGGGGAAAAATTAAACAAATTTTCCTATTCCTTTCTTACTTTTTCAACATTGTTTACTTTTTTTCGTCTTTCAGTACAAAGTGTAATTACAAGAATCCGATGAGACTGTGCCCGAATTTGTATTCTGAACAGTTTAAAGATGTTCCACATGGAAACCGTACATTCTTCAAAAAGCTGCGTGCAAAACGGAACTATTAAGGAAAGTAAAACCGATATCAGATGAAGAACAATAACATTTATTAAAATCCCAGACTTAAAAAAAACATCATTTAAAATAGGGAAAGATTTGACTCATTAACGAAAAGCCTTCAGATCGAAAAGAGAACCAACCTGTAACCCAAAGATAACAATATTAACTACTTTGGCTTCGTTCGGCCAAACAAGAGCACTCCAGATCACGCAAAAACAAGAAAAACAATAAATAAATAAAGACAAAAACATGCAATCAAGTCGGCTATGCAAAATATTCATCCCCTGAATACTGTTGTCATCTGTTTCACAAAAGTAATTGGCGAGGTCGACTTTTAAATACATCAATAATCTCCATGAAATAAAGAGTTGTTTTAAGAAGCCTCTCGAATGTTAACAGACGGAGTGAGCTCAGACGTGAGGTGAACATAGAACGAAAGAGAATTACAATAAAACACGATAGATTTTCAAAATAAATAAGCACTTAATTTTTTCTCAGCATCTCTGCGGGGAGACATGCAGGCTGAGATCTCTGCTCTTAAATGAGACGATCTGAGTTCGAGTCTGGCTTTATCAATTTATTAATTTATTTGACCTTCTGCCTTATTTGCATTTACGTTTGCCCATCTCTATCTCTAATCTGGACACAGGAAAATCCTTCATTTGCAGATTCTAATCAGTTATGAATATATTCTGCATGTTGAGCTGACAAAATTAGGAACAAGTAACAAAAAGCGTGAAGAAAGAAGGAGGATAATGTTCTACAGAGTCTGTATGGGGTGAAATGCGACATGACCGTACCGTTTTTAAAAACATTGTGATATGTATATCTGAATAGTACCACATATGAAAGTGACCTGGATCGGGGTGGGGGAAAAAAGCGCATTTGCCAGCAGTGTGAATGTAGATCAATAAAATAGGATGCCTCGCTCTGGTACAGTACTTGGCTGGTTTGAGTCCTACCGAAAGAACAGGGACTTCTATGTTTCAATAAGAAACTTTTCATCAGAACGAACAGAAATCACATGTGGGGTGCCCCAGGGCTCCATCCTGGGGCCCCTCTTATTTAATATCTACATGCTATCATAACTACGCGGATGACACTCAGCTCTACATTACAATGTCACCAGGTGACTCTGAACCCATTCAAACCCTAAATAAATGCAGTGACCGAATAAATGGATGGATGTACCATAACTTTCTCCAGCTGAATAGAAACAAAACTGAAGTAATTATTTTTGGACCTAAAGAGGAACGATCAAGAGTCAGCACACAGCTTCAGTTAATACAGCTAGAAACTTCTGATCAGGCCTGAAATCTAGGTGTAGTAATGAACTCAGACCTGAACCTCCAGGGTCACATAAAGGCAATAACAAGGTCAGCGTTCTATCAGCTGAAGAACATTTCTAGGATTAAAGGACTGATGTCGCAACAGGACCTAGAAAAACTCATCTATGCGTTTATCTTTAGTCGGATAGATTACTGCAACAGCGTCTTCACAGGTCTGCCTAAAAAGTCAATCAGACAGCTGCAGCTGATCCAGAACGCAGCTGCTCATGTTCCTCACTAGAACCAGGAAAGTAGAGAACATCACCCCAGTTCTAAAGTCCTTACACTGGCTCCCTGTAGCTCAGAGAATAGACTTCAAAATACTCCTAATAGTTTATAAATCATTACATGGCTCAGCACCAAAATATGTTGAAGACCTGTTGTCATGGCACCAACCACCAAGACCACTAAGGTCCTCCAACTCTAGCCTACTAAACATCCCTAGACTCAGAACTAAACATGGAGAAGCAGCTTTCAGTTTCTATGCTCCCCTTATCTGGAACAGACTTCCTGAAGAGTGCAGAGCTGCTGAAACTCTGAACTGCTTTAAATCGAGACTAAAAACCCATCTGTTTAGAATTGCATTCGAGTAAATGATTGATGTCATATGTATGAAATGTGTTCATGCTCTCTTGCTTTTATTGATCTTTCTCTTACTTTATTGTGTATCATGTGTAATGTGTGTTTCTTTTACTTTTAATTTCCATTTTTTTGTTGTTTTTTAAATCAACAAATCATGTAAAGCACCTTGAATTACCCCCCTGTTTAAAGTGTGCTATACAAATAAAATTGCCTTGCCTTGCCTTACAAACCGGCACACAGCAGGTGGGCCAAGACAGTTATATAGATACAGTATTGAGTCAGTTTGCGTGTTTCGGCAGGGTTGATATGGAAATAACCATGGATAACGCAGCTATAGTGCAGGAGAACCCGCTGGCAGAACTGTAAATCAGAGCATATGAACTTATGAACTGGCAGTCCCTTAGGGTGGGCCCAAGTGTAAGTGGGTAGGCCCAGGCCCAGTAGGCCCACCCCCAACGCGGCGGCTGCTTTAAAGCATCTGAGAGGTTCACTTTTCCCCTTGCTTAAGCCAGAGTGCCTGAATCAGATTTTTATTCTGTAAAGCACTTGGAACTGCATTTTTCTGTATGAAAAGCGCTTTATAAATAAAGTTTATTATTATTATTATTATTATAAATTTAAGTTATTTTTGTTCCTTTTTGTTTGGTTAAGTCAATTTACAAATGTTAACTTTTTATTGTACCTATAATTTTTTTTCTTGGGTTTTGTTTAGTTGACTTCATTCATTATATATTTATTAGCTTTTTCAAATTTTCATGTATTCATCTGTTTTTATTCACAAATATTTTCAGATTTTTTTAAATTATTTTTATTTACCTAATGTACGGTTTTATACCAATTTCTTTTTTTTATGTTTGTTTTTATTTCCATTTAAGATTTTATTTCTTATTTTAATCTATTTGCCTTTTAATTTTCTTTTACATTTAACCTTTTTTATGCTTTTTAATTTCTCTTTATTTTTACATTGCTTTCTTCCAACTGTATTTAATTTGCACCTATATGGATTTAAATCTTATTTATTTTTGTAGATATTTTCAATTGTTTAATTTTAATCTTTTTTTACATCTAGATAGTGATTAGAATTTTAATTAAATATTAAAACATTTTCTTATAACAGTTACATTTTTGTGGATGTTGTCTACTTGTCAATTAAAAATGTTCCTACAAAGTTATTTTTTTTCGGTTTTTGATACTTTTATTATTTACAAACCTTTTTATTTTTTGTTTATCTGAATTAAAATGTTTAGGCATTTAGCTTCAAATTTAGCCACGATAATAATGCTGTTTATCGACCTGATAATAACTGCATGGATACTCTGGCTGGATTAAGCATCTCAGATATTTTCCAGGAGTTAATAAAATGAACCTGTGATAAAAAGGGCAGGAGGTCTCCATCTATGGTATATAAAGATATAGTTTCTTGAACCATCTGGAAACTTTTTAAAGTACGGAGAGCAAAAGCATCTCAAAGGTGACGCAAACATAATCCAAGGAACCAACCTACTTTTAATGGTCTCCACCTTTGACGTTCTGACACTTGAAGGCCTTACCTAAATCACAATAACTTCTGGACATCTGTCAACAATCACATAGCAAAACAGAAAATCTGAGAAGCCCTTAGACGATGCAGACGAATGGAGCCAAACGCTACCCATCCATCTATCCATCCACACATCAGGACTGGAAGAGATGCCGGACTGCATTGACTTTACACGTAAACCTGACGCCCATGACGCTTCAAACGCGTTCGGTGTGAAAGCACCGTTACAGATACAAACAGGCAAAATGGTAACGGCTAGCCAGCCTGACATTGTGATCACTGATAAGCAGCAAAGGACAGCCATTGTGATCGATGTGGCCATCCCAAATCATGGAAACATCAGGAAAAAGGAACACACGAGAAACTGGAGAAATACGGCGGAACATGCCCTGAGCACCTCAACAGGGAGGCGTCCTAACCAGATGCTCGAGCCAACTCAACTGGCTCCTCTCGATGTGGAGGAGCAGCGGCTCTACTCTGAACCCCGCCTGGATGACCGAGCTTCTCACACTGTCTCTAAGGGAGAGTCCAGACACCCTAAGCAAGAAACTCATATTGGCCACTTGTATCCGCAGTCTCGTTCTTTTGGTCACTACCCAGAGCTCTTGACTAAGAGGCCTATGAATCTCCCGCTCAATTTTTCCCTCATTCATGAACAAGATTCAGAGATACTCAGACTTCTCCACTTAAGAAAGGAGCTCGTCCTTGGCCGTTTTCCGGCTCGAGACCATGGTCTCGAATTTGGAGGTAGTGATTTTCATCCCGGGCCGCTTCACACTCTACTGCGAACCGCTCTAGTGAAAGCTGTAGATGGCGTCTTAAAAATAGCTAATAACCTTTGATAAATGTTTAGTCTCTTCCCTTTGGAAATGTGATGAATCACTCCCTAGAGTTGGTAACGGAGTAATCCTTTACAACCGACTGATGGATTGTGATAAATTATAGAACAGAACGAGACAGATTATTTATGTACATTTAAACAGTTTAATGTAGCACATCAAATTGATAAAGTATGCTCAACTACGAACAGACCTACTGAATAATCATCTTTTTGAAGAAATAAAAAGACATGCATCTCCCCAGAGAAAGACCTTAGCCAATCAACAACCAACTCTAAGCCTTTTTTTTGTTTCTTTTCTGTTTGTAATTAAAGAAAACACTGTGTTTTTCTCTTTTTTTTGGTTTCACTGTCTTTAATCAGCCACTCTCATGAGATCCTGCTGGGTAAATTTAAAATATGTGAGAAGAATCTGAGGGAAACACATCTGCCAGAAAACAAAGCAATTTAAAACAAAATGCTTAATTTCCTCAAAAGCATACCATCATTAGTCAAACTTAAAAACAAACACTTGTAAAAGATTATCTAGACTGACATATGAGAACGCGTCCATATAAGTGCAATTTGGTTGGATGTGAGGATGAAAACAAGCCACTTATATTCATAGAAACCTCATGCAGCACGAAATGGTAGCAGGCGTCATGGTTCCTAGGCGTTTGTGTTTTTGTTAGTTGTTTTCCTTATTTAGTTCTATTATCGTGTTTAGTTATTCTTTGTTTCTACTAGTTATTTCTGCACTTTCTTGTTTCCATATTTCTCCTTGTTCTTAGATGTTTTTCACCCTTTGCTCCTTTCTATTTTGTATTCCTCTTTAGTATTTTCCTCTGTCTAGTCCTTCTGTTTTGCTCCTGGTCTTCCTCCCAGTTTCCCTAGCCATCCTGCCTTCCATCCCAGCTGCTAATTAGTTTCACCAGCTCACTCCCTCTCAGCTGCAACCGCTTCCCTTAATTAGTCCTCAGCTCTTTCTGCTCACATCCTCACACTCCCCTCAGTATAAATACAGTCCTCACTCAGTCACAACTTACTGGTTCGTCGTCACTCTTCCCTCTCTGGTTCCTGCCTTCCTTGTTGCCCGTCTGATTCCTGTTTCCCCGTTTGCTGCCTTTACCCTCCCGAGTTCTGTAAGTTCCCGTTCCTTGTTTTCATTAAATCATTTTTGTTTATACTTTGCTGCATTTGGGTCCTTTATACAAACCAAAACATGACAGCAGGTTGCATCGTCAAAACATACGAGAACACGCGTAACCTTAAAAAGCATCACAATTTGGTCAAAGCTCAACCAAACTATGTTAATACTAATGGTTGCTACAAAAAAAAGCCAGATGTAAAGCAATTGTTTTTCTATAGAAAATGGAGAGAACTTCATGTCCTCATTAGGTCCAGGATGTTCTGCTGTTCTCAGCAAAATAACCTAAAAAGGTCTCCATTTGAAGGAGCCGTTTGAGCCTTAATTTCTTTTTCCACTTCTTCCAAGTCAATCACTTTCAATTTTCTCGGATATCCTTGTCCATTTTTAAACCTAATGTGATACCTTTGCATATTCTTTTTTTCCGTTTGTAAGGTTAAATGGTGAAAAACCAACAGCTGTGGGTTCATTTTTCAATGTCACATTTTCACCATTTTATTTATTTATAAATTTCACAGTTTCAACCTTAATATTTAGTTAGAAAGCTAAATATTTAGTTTACCAGCTAAATATTTAGCCCCAAACTACATAGAAGCTAAATATTTAGCCAGCTAGCTAAACTAGTTCACTAACAAAAGTTGAAAATGTCTGCGCATACTAAATATTTAGCTAATGTGCCAATTTAATTGCCGATTAGTGGATGTGGACTACCAAAATGAAAGCTGGGTATTGCAAACTTCTATTTAAACTGCTGGCAAGACTAAACACTAATGCTTATATCAACTCTCCATCATTTTTTGTTTTCCTCTCGACATGAACAACATTTTTGCTTAAAACGCCGGATGAGCCGCTTCAACAGTAGTGGATATACAGCAACAGTGACAGCAAAAGCAGCAGGGGTTTATATAAGCTAAAGGTTCACAAGACAGCCTTATTTCGCAGGTCCACATCTGCTTATCGGCAAGTGAATTTGAATATTAGCTAAATATTTGGCTCAAAGTTAAATATTTAGCTTGCGAACTAAAGATTTATTTCAAAGCTAAATATTTAGATGGTAAATTAAATATTTAGCTTGCAAACCAAATGTTTATTTTGGTACTAAATATTTAGCTTGCTAATTAAATATTTAGTCGTAAACTGTGACATTTATAAATGAATGAATACAATGGTGAGAATAGGACTTAGAAAAATGAACCCCATTTTTTCTCTTATTGCAGGCTAAATAACTCAAATTATAATTTTTTGACTGTGTAATTTCACAAACGGCACCCCATAGATGGTTACCCCACAGTGAACACGGCACATGTAGTGTAGCCTCCACATTTAAATGTTGCAGCCAAGATGTTTGTTCTGATGGGGGAAGATAGCTCCTTACCACCTTGTCTGTTAGAATCGGTGTTCATCTGAATGAAAACATGGGAAGATCTGTTAAAAATGGCCAAAGTGATGCATCACCCTGAGTAATCCTCTAGCTTCATCTAATATCAGGAGTGTATGCCAAAGCAGACAATTTTCTGTAGTCTTTGTTCTATTTCTGTTTAATAAAATAACTATTATTGTTATTATTAGATTATTTATGGTTGCAATGCATCGATCAAGCGTAGATTTTTTTTATAACCCTATAAAATAAAATGATGTAAAATAAAATTTAAAAAAAATCCCTAGCTCCATTGTATAAATATAAACACACCATGCCCAAAGTCTGTGTCTGATTGGCTGAGCTGGCCCCTCTGATGGCTCCCCTCCAGTAGCTTCCTGCAGCAGCAGCTGACTTCATGGCTACATGTTCTTTTTATACTGGGACCATTTTTATTATTATTGAAAAATGCTTGGTGCACTACCTACAAAAAACAGTGTAATAGCAGCATCTTTTCTTTCCAACTTTGTAAGTCATGCATTGGAAAGAAGGACAAATGTTTAATGAAACCCGTTAGATGGGAAATAAATTGTCTTGTGTTGCCTTGATAGGGAAATTTGCATGTACGATGGCACTAACAACTAACAAATCTGTTAAAGCAAGCTCCAGATTTTCATTCTAACCTGACAGGAAATTTTTAAAGTGATTATTAAATAAGCAGAAACTTCACTCCCCACAGACCCATTTTGTATCTCGCCAGCACACTGGCCAGAAAGGAAAGACTTTCCCCTCTTTTAGGTCAAGGAGAACCAGCGAAAACACATGCATGTTATGAAACATGTTTCGGAGGTTAGTGTACCTCACTGGAGTTCTGTCAGGACTTCACCTCAATAACGCCCCCATTAATCATTCTCCACTTCAAAGAAAAGATGGCACAGATGATGTACAGTAAATCAGGACTACAGGGGCTTCCCACGGGCTACAGGAGAATGACATCATTAGCCGACATTTGTTTTTAATTGTCTGACCCCTTCTGCTGAAAATGCAAGTGGACTCGTCTAGGATGCAGTTTTACAGGTGCTGCTTCACCTGTGTCGATTTCATGCACCACCAGGTGAGTCCTGCCTAGATCCATCTTCCCATTGCTAAACAGGGAAAAACGTTTTTTATGAAGCAGCTGCTTGTACCTCTTCTAATAAAAATCCTCTCTTCTATTCCAAAGTGAGACGTCAAAGAATAAACTGTCCGGGGCTGTGAGGTTTCTTTTGTTTCATTTCTTTGCTCCTCGGTTTCAACATCAGTGAAAAGTACCCATTTTCATACCACTCATTTTAGTGTCAGGACATCATTTGTTACATTTATAACCCGCAGTGGCAACCTGCCTTCTGTAACTTCGGAGACTACCCTGGCCACAAGGAGGTCACAGTGCTTAGAAAGGTAGACTGAAGGCTCCAACATTCCCTGATCAAAGTGCTTCGCTGCATGGGGGGACACTACAGTGTCCGTTTGCACATAGACAGCTTGGGGTTCTAGTGAATTATTTTGGTCAATAAGGGAGAAAACTTCCCCTATAATACAACAGCTCTTTTCTCCCACATCAATCACGGCCCCATATTTGGACAAAAAGTCAAAACCGATCAGAATCTCTTCAGGGGGGATATCAGCTACAAGAAACTCTATGACAAGTGCAAGGGTGACACAAGGTCTCACAACATCCCATAACTTGCATACCGCTACCACTGGCTTACCATTATATATATGGTTTTAGTTTCCCTTCTCCCTTAGTAAAAGACGGCCATAAGCTTTTTGGTGTCCCAGACAGAAAAGCTCCAGTATGTATTAAAACATTGCAGTCAAAGCCACCTATCTTTCCTTTCAGGTACCCAGAGCTCCACCTTAAACCACGCCGGGCCTCCGAAGAAAGAGTGTATTTGGCCCTCTGTTGACGCCCCCTCTAGTTTCCCTGCACATGTGGACAGTTGCGACGCATGTGTTGGTTACACCCACAATCTCAACAAACAGCACGTCTTTGTCATTGCCCTTTTTTTTTCTTTTCTATTTTTCGCTCCGTCCATAACATCAGAAAATAAAACCCAAAGCAATTTATAAAGATTTCTCACACATATATATTAAGTGGAGTACTATAGCAAAAGCTGTAGTGCTCCGCTTGTGAAAGTACAGTTGTGGGGCTTCTACTTGCTTTTTTGCAGCCACATGACCTGGGAACCATTTTAAGTAGATCATGATCTCCTCTGTATGCCAAACTATTCTAGAGTCAAATTTGAGACTTTCTACGCAACAGCTGAAGCTTTGGGCCAAACACAATAGGACAATGATCCCAAACCCAGCAGCAGATCTGCTGCAGATTGACTGAAAAAAAGGAGCTCTTTCACAGAGCTCTAAAGTAATTAGTGTCCTCAAACCTCAATGATTGGGACAAAATTCAACCACAAAGATGTGAGAGGCAGATAAAGATCAAAAGAAACCGAGGCAAAGTAACTACAACCAAACATGGTTCTACAATTTGTTGGGTCATGCTTCAAGCCTGGGTCTGAGATTAATCTGTCATCCCCCCCCCTCGCCCTGATCAGCAGGCACCAGCAGATACAGAGCCGGCCCAAGGCATTAGCAAACATATGGCCCTCAAACCATCAGCGGAGGTTCCCATAAATGCTTACATTTCAACACAAACCATAGCTCTAAAATATTTATATTCGTTTACAGAGAATGAGAAAGTTGTTGAAAATATTTTAAAATCTGTAAAATTTAAATTTAAAAGTTAAATCTTTTCTTAGCATTTGACCTCTGTTTGTTCACAAATACATCTCAGCAAATAATAACCATTTATCTCTGATTAATTTCAAGCTCAGCCAATTAAACATAGGCCCACCTCCGATGTGATGTTCGTTATGGGAAAAGGTGCCCCAAACCCAAACCTGTTTAATGCCTCAATTCGACCTTGGACAGGCCCTGGGCAGGTACTTTCCCTTAAGATAAGAATCAGAGCAAGAACCTCACAGTTTGTCGTCAGATGTAACGTTTTCTTGTCATTGTCTCATTAAGGACCTCATCTGATAAAGCGAGCTGTGAATATTTGTGCAATTACTCACGGGCTGAACCGAATGCTGATGTGTCCCCGCTGACTGTGGGGTCAGATTTGTTAATCAGTAGTAAAAAAAAAAAAAAAAAAAAAGCGTTCCTGAGGTCTGCAGGCAGAGGACCGACCATTCCAACAGACATTTTCGAGGCATCCTAACAGAGTTAATGTTTAGCAAAGACTTTCTCTGGAGGCTCCTGCATTGTTCACATTCCCACAAAGTAATCTCCCTCAGTCAGGTCAGATGTATGGCAACAGTGTGATAAATACACTGCAGACTTCCAAGTATAAAAACTGCTTAATATTCAGCTGTAGTGAAACCCACAAATGTAAATATTCTTATTACCACCATGTGTGCGAGTCTGACTGGAGGCCTTTGCGTCTCAGCGTTGGAGTCATCCGTCCGTTAGCACTTCATTGATGGACTCAGCAGCAGAAAACAGAGAGTGAGAATGACATTCTCCTTTTAACCACCTCAAAAACATGGATATGAAGGCAATTAGCTCATTTAGCCATTAAAAAACACCAGAAACCCTCTGGTTGTATTTATTCGACATATAGTCGGGGTCAGAAGTTCTCCCCCCCCCCCACTCGTCGAGAAGATGAAAGTTATTAAATGGGGGGCTTTTGGTGAGTTATTTGGGCTTCTAGTTTACCAGAGTGGAATGATTATAAAACATACAACAGCCAAGATTGCTAAAAACAAGAAGCAGCAGCAGCAGGTTTGAATTAAGTTACACATACAAATAGATGCAACTGATCCCAGATATTTATAGTCTGACACTAAATCAGAAAAAAAATACAAAAACTATCTCTGTGCTAAATCTGAGACTAAAACGATCATTTAAGATATAATTTTAAGGCTTTCTTCACATTATGAACATTTAAGACTACTATGCCTTATAAGCATAGTAATTTAGGGGAAGCCTACATGATGTAAAGGCTTTGTGAGCTCCGGATATGTTAATGTTATTCCAAAATATCAGAGTCAAATAGAGTCAAACCTGTGGAGGTATGTTTAGGCAACACCTGAAACAAAACTCTGCTTCCTTATAGCCGTTTTCAGACAGAAGTGCTGGAATATTTGCGGACAGTTCCATCCGGTCTTTAACCGGAGTTGTGTTTTCAAACACGCCACTTTTTTCCGGAACATTGCGTTTCGGCTGCTTTCACACAGCAAGTGATGTACCGGAGGATCCTGATGAATGTCTGTGGGGTGGAATGGGGGGGAGGGTTCTATGTGGATAATACGTAAACTTAGTGCGGCGGGCGTACGTCATTTCCCCAAACAAATGCATTATTGCAAAGATGGTCGACGAAACAGCAGATCTACTCGCATGGCTCGTATTTGTGATGTGTGCAATTTTGCGCACATGGAAACACTTAAGAGACATAGACGAAGAAGCTGAAAGGAAAATAGTGACATTTATACGTCATCAATGTGTTGCGCTCACAGCGTTCCCTGCCCCTCTCCCCTTTTCCCCACCGCCCCACACCCCTCCAGCTTTCGCGGAACATTACCCGACTGTCTGAACGCAAACACCATACCGCGAAAAGTCCGCTCTTGTTACTAGGTCTTCATCCGTAAAATTACCGGTAAAGGGTATCTGGACAAAGTCCGGAAGATTGCTTTCAGACACAAAAGCAAAACAGACGAAGTCTGGAAAATTACAGCTTTTCATGGCCTGTTTGAAAGGGGCTTAAGTGACATCAAACAAAACAAAGCCAAGAGGTCAGGAAGAGAGATGAGGACCTCCACTAGTCTGGCTCATCATTGGGGACAACTTCCTGATGCTTGAAGCGGTGACTTTCATAATAATAATAATAATACCTTTATTTATAAAGCACTTTACACATCCGAGGAGACCAAAGTGCTGTACCGACCAGTCAATGGAGAGAAAGTAGTAAAAAGAAACAGATCAACAACATACAACAAAATAAGCTAAAAACACGAGGCAGGTTTTATTTCTGATCAGCTGGAGTAGAAGGCCAATTTAAATAGACGAGTCTTTAAAAATGATTAAAAATCTTGCAGCAAACTAGCCATCCTTAAACTAATAGAGAGGGCGTTACAAAGTTTCATCTGCTTGATGCAACCATCAACATCATGGGAACGTCCAGCCCTCATATGAACATGTTTATGTGTGAAAATGTGGCTATGATTCAGATAGGCCTAACAAAAAGGCAAGGCAGGAATCTGTTCTGCCTCGTCTTAACAGTTCTGGGTGCTAGCGGTGGTTCAATGGTGTGGGGGATACCGTCTTCCATCCATTTATAACCACAGTGTACCCATCTTCTGACAGCTGCCTCCAGCAGAACAATGCACCATATCACACAGCTCAACTAATCTCTTTGAGTTTTTGAACACAACTCTAATGACCTCCCAAATCACCAGATCTCAATCCAACAGTGCATGTCTTCCAGTAGTAAAGGCTCATCTCAACATTTATCAGGTTGTCATACCAGGTAAGCCACAAACCACCATCTAACACCCTCTGTTTACACCTTGTCGTCGGACCTCAGTGATGATTTCAGTGTCGGCATTTCGCTCTGAATACGCTCAGTCGCTGTTGTGAGGTTTCAAAGATGACCTGTGGTCTTGCTGTACGGAGTTTGCATGTTCTCCCGGCTTGGCGATGCCGTCATGTCAACACGGACCAAATTCTCTCAGGTATTTAACCAACACTTTGTTGGATTCATACCAAAAAGAATCTGGAAGCAAAGGTAAGGCTCCAACCCAGTTCTAGGATGGTGCACACAATAAAGTGGCCAAAACAGTCATCAAGCTTCAGGCATCTGGATATCTGACCACAATTCTGGGCGGAAAAGGTAAACCTCAGCAAAACGGGTTTGTTTCCTGACACCAAATCATCCTTAAAACATAAGGCACATTTCCACAATCGGAGCTTCAGAGTAATTTTACCGGAACTACCAGGTATGTAGCTGTCTCCATTACATCGGGCCATTTTCGAGACGTGATATATGGACGTTTTAACTAATTCCTTAAAGGCCAGTTTTGTATGGAGACATCGGGTATGGAGGAGCAGGCAAACAGATTTACCCCGATGGGCAACAACGTCCGGTCAAATTACCCTTAAGTTCCGATAGCGGAAACGTGTCTATAGTCCACAAATCATGTGCACTTAGGATCACTGTCCCCTGTTGTGGAATAAAATATTTAACAAGGACGAGAGCCGACTCCTCAACTGTTATGGCGCCCTGTGTTGGGCGCCATAACAGTTTTTAACGATAAGCTTTATCAAAAAGGAAAGTTTTAAGCCTGGCCTTAAAAGCAAACAGAGTGTCTGCCTAACGGACTAAAGCTGGAAGCTGGTTCCACAGGAGAGGAGCCTGATAACTAAAAGATCTGCCTCCCATTCTACTTTTAGAAATCCTAGGAACCAGCAGTAAACCTGCAGTCTGAGAGCGAAGTGCTCTGTTGGGAACATATGGAACAATCAAACAATGAGGATCTTAGATTCTATTCTGGATTTAACAGGGAGCCAATGAAGGGAAGCTAAAACAGGAGAAATGTGATCTCTCTTTTTAATATTCATCAGAACTCTTGCTGCAACATTTTGGATCAACTGAAGGTTTTAATTACATTTTGTGGACTACCTGATAGTAAAGAATTACAGTAGTCCAGCCTTGAGGTAACAAATGCATGGACTAGTTTCTCAGCATCACTCCTGGACAGGATGTTTCTAATTTTAGCCATATTCCGGAGGTGAAAGAAAGAAATCCTAGAAACCTGTTTAATATGGGATTTAAATGTCAAGTCTTGGTCAAAAATAACGCCGAGGTTCTTTACGTTATTACTGGAGGCCAATTTAATGCCATCCAGATGAAGTGATTGACTAATCAGTTTCTGTTTAAGAACTTCTGGTCCAAAGACAGCAATTTCTGTCTTGTCAGACTTAAAGAGCAAAAAGTTTAGGGTCATCCATGTTTTTATGTCTTCCAGACATGCCTGTAATCTACCTAACTGTCTGGGTTCATCAGGATTTATGGATAAATATAGTTGTGTATCATCAGCAAAACTGTGGAAATTTATCCCATGCTGTCTAATGATTCTACCAATTGGAAACATAGGCTATATATGATGAAAAGAATTGGTCCAAGCACAGAACCCTGTGGAACTCCACAAGTAACCCTTGAGTGTGAAGATTGATCATTTAGATGAACAAACTGCAATCTGTCAGACAAATATGATTTAAACCAGCCTAGTGCTGTTCCTTTGATCCCTGCAACATGTTCAAGCCTTTCTAGGAGAATATTATGATCGACTGTGTCAAAAGCAGCACTGAGATCTAACAAAACCAGAACAGACACAAGTCCATTATCTGAGGCCATGAGAATATCATTAGTAACCTTCACCAGTGCTGTTTCAGTGCTATGCTGAGCTCTAAAACCTGACTGAAACTCTTCAAACAGCTCGTTACTGTTTAAATGCTCACAGACTTGATTAGCAACTATTTTCTCAAGGACTTTGGATAAGAAAGGAAGGTTAGAGATAGGTCTGTAATTAACGTAATTAAGTCATCTTGATCGAGAGAAGGTTTCTGAAGTAAAGGTTTAATTACAGCAACCCTAAATTCCTGTGGTACGTATCCGTTTACTAAGTTTAGATTCATCATATCTAAAATGGGGCCAGGAACCAAAGGGTACACTTCCTTAAATAATTTGGTTGGGATTGGGTTCAACTTACAAGTTGAGGGTTTAGATGAGGTCAAATAAATCTGATGTCATACAGATGATCTGGACAGGACAGAGAATGAGGAAAATAGATGAGCAGACACAGAGGTCCACCATGCAACCTTACACAGAAATATATTTTGTGCTCGTCAGGGAAAGAAAAATTTAAATAATGAATCTTCCTGTTTTACTTAAAATCAATACTGATTTTTGATCTTGTTTACACTGTCACGTTTAAATTTGAAAATGAAGCACATACAGACCCTTTCCAAAAAATTTGAATATAATGGAAAAGTTGATTTATTTCCATTCAAAACATTAAACTTCCATAGATTATAGATTCAGGGCCCACAACTTAAACGATTTCAAGTATTTTGTTGTTTATTTGTACATAATCTGGGCATCTAGCTCATAAAACCAATGAAATCAGTAATTCAAAAAACTAGAATACTGTGAAGAAATCACCATTTACTTTTCAGTTTTTGCAGAAAAAAAAGAAAGAAATTAGGATCAAATCAATCAAAATATGGTACTTTCAAAACAATATGTCAATCTTCAATACCTGGTAGGGAATCCCTTTGGCGAAATCACTGCCTCGTGGCATTGAGGCAATCAGCCTGTGGCATCGCCTGGGAGTTATGGAAGCCCAGATTTCCTTGATGCTTGCTGTCGGCTCTTCTTTTTTTGGGGGGGTCTGGTGCCTCTCATATTTCTCTTGATAGTACCCCAGAGATTCTCAAAGGGGTTTGGGTCCGGTGAGTTGGCCAGCCAGTCAAGCACTGTGATGGAATGGGCATCAAACCAGGTTTTGGTGCTTCTGGCGGTATGGGCAGGGGCCAGGTCCTGCTGGAAGATGAAATCTGCATCTCCATACAGATCCTCAGCAGAAGGAATCAAGAAACATTCTGGCAGACTGATGCGGTGACCTTAGATTTAAGAAAGCAGAGTTTACCAACACCTGCACCGGACATTGCACCCCAAATCATGAATGACTGTGGATATTTCACACTGGACCTCAAGCAGCTTGGGTTCTGTTCCTCACCCGTCTTCCTCCAAACCCTCGGACCTTGATTCCCGAAGGAAAGGCACACTTTAGTTTCATTGGAAAAGAGGACCTTGGACCACTGACCAACAGTCCAGTCCTTTTTCTCCTTGGTGCAGTTGAGACGTTTCCTACGTTGGCTAAGACTCAGAAATGGTTTGAGCTGAGGAACCTGACAGTTGTAGCCCATTCACTCTTTCTGGATCGCTGCCAGATTCATGAATCTTCTCTGTTTGATAATCCACTGAAGCCCACAGTCAGCTCTTCTGCTGGTGCATCTTCTCCTGCCACATTTTGCCCTTCCACTAGACTTTTCATTGATATGCTTGGACACAGCACTCTATGAACAGCCAGCCTCCTTAGCTATGAAATTTTGTGGCTTTCCCATTATATGGAGGGTATCAATGATGGTCTTCTGACCAGTTGTCAAGTCTGCAGTCTTCCCCAGTGATGATCATGGGGTGTCGCATCAAAATAAAAGCATACCTAACTGAGACAATTGAACCAAAGTTAAAGCATATTTTGATTGATTTGATGTGATCCTAATTTCTTTCTTTTTCTCTGCAAAAACTAAGAAGTAAATGGTGATTTCTTCACAGTATTCTAGTTTTTTGAATTCCTGTTTTCATGGGTTTTATGAGCTGGATGCCCAAATTATGTACAAATATCTGTATTGCTGTTTTTGGCTTTAAACAAGTTGCCACAATGCTCAAAAAGCTTTAGCAGAAAGCTTTTCTTTTAACTGTTTTTTATCCCATGGGGGCAGTTTAAATCTTCTAACAAGCCTGGGAAAACTTGGAAGAAATTTAAATTAGTTGGACTACTATTTGGTTGTTGAACTCGTGATCTCAGAATCGGCAATTGGTTCAAAATGCATCCAAAAATCTTTCTCAACTTGTGGAAATAAAAAAATCTCCTTCTTAGATCTTCCTGTTGTTGTAATTGATGGCAAACAAATGTTTTTGCTGCAAAGAGAAACTCCTAGTTCCACTCAATCATGATGACTACCCAGAAGTTATTAGGCCTTGTCAAGTTAAAGACCATCCAGAACCTTTACCACCACCTAATGTTGAAAGCTTTTTAGACATATTTCCCTCCTCTTCTCCGAACCCTTTTATAAGAACCACAGTAAGCTTAACACTTTCAAAAACACAGGGTATGAATTTTAGTCAGTAGGATCAGACACCTTTCAGTTCAGCTCCCTTCTAGTCACGAAAGACTGGAGAAACGGCCTCATCACTGCAGACGAAATCCCGATTCGTCTATCCATCTCCTGCTCCATTTTGCCATCGCTCAGGAACAAGAAACCTGGCACTTTGAACTCATTCAGTTCAAATTCAGCATAACAATCTGAGATTCAAACAGAGGTGGTTTTGCTGTGGTTCTATTAGAAATATTGTGCAACCTCCCTCCACAGAGTGCTTAAGACCTCTGTCTCCTGACTCATCCAAACAATGACCCGAAGCCAAAAGTCTTGCAATTCAAAATGTTTTGCAGCAAAGCATGTCCTCAGAAGATGTCTTCATCTGTCTTGTTAACACTTCCTGACAATAATGAGATTTCTCCCACTCGTACTATTCAGGGCGGCCGTACAGCTGGATCCCATTAGAGCATCTGTCAAAGAGGAGACGCACTAAAAGAAGGCCTCAAGGACGCTGTGGCGATAACAAACCGAAGTAGCACACTACGCATTCACAATCACGTTCACATGACAAGCAGATTACAGGCTTCCTGGGCTGCATGTCGCTGAACTGAGGCATGACACATTTGTGAATGCAAAAAGCGATGATCTGAACGCGGGAAGGGTTTGCTCACGCCGGGGTGTATGTAGAAGATCAAATCAGACCACAGAGGGGCTGAGAGAGGAAGGAGCTTCACAGAAGACTTGGTGGATTTGGCAAATGTGCAGAAACACCATTGCCCAAGCAGAGACAACCAAGACATCTGTCTTTAAGGATCATCATTGACTTCATACGACACAAAGTATTTCATTGAGATTACAAAGACGCAAACATTAAAACAGTGTGCTAAAAACCTCAGCTCGACCCAAAGGCTTTGGATTCGATGTGCTATAAAACTAGGAGGAGGACTTTTGAATGGAGCCAATGCACCTACTGCCCAAATATCCAACAACGAGGTCACATTGGAGACACATTACAAGAATAGAAGAAGAATAGAATAGAATAATCCTTTAATATCCCACAAAAGGGGAATTTCAGCTGTAACAGCAGCAAAGTGACAGGTGATAGAAGCATTTAGATTCACACAAGAAAAGCATAAAAAACTGAATTAAGAATAATATATGTACAATAAGGAAAAAAACTACAAAACCAAAGTGCTGTGCAGTTATTTAAAAATAAAATGGCATACTCTGATTGGACCAGTGGTTTCAATGCTGGGTGTCAGGACCCACTTTCCTTTATTATTTTTTTTTAATGGTTCCCTGCTCCAGACCACTTGAATCAAATAAATGCATTACGTCCTCAGCATGTCATTAAGTGTTGCAGAAGCCTGGTAATCTCCTTGGGCCGAATTTACAATCGCACAAAATGGGATCTGAAAAGTGCGCTAGTCACTTTATACTCAATCTTTGTGATTTGTAGGGGAAAAAAGTGACGGAAAAATGTGCTCAAACTTAGGCACACTAAGAGACTTGCTTACGCACCTTTTGGACAGGGGGAAACTGGCAGCGCAGCCAGTGAAATAGCAAAATGCTGAATTTAAGCCACATTTTCAGACTGGTAGACCCTCGCACACACAACCAACAGTCAGCCCCCACCCCCATCTCTGAACGGACAATAAAAACGAGAATCTGAAGGAGAATATGTTGCTTTTAAGAATTACATCACAGTATATTCATATGTACATATATCCAGATTATACAGCAATTGCACTTATTGGTGCATTAATTGTGATGAGTTAGCAATAGGTGTGATTACCTTGTAGAAATATAAATACTGCAGTGACGCTCCTGCATAAGTCTGCACAATAGATGAGCTGGCACTTGTTGAAGATCACGCCACTGGCAGCATCTGGATGGGGGGGATTTTTTTTAGAGATTTCTCATGATAGCCCATGATGATGACGACTGGCTGATCAGTCATCCTGCTCCACAAATCTCTCCATCACTTTCAGGTACAAATCATTTGTGTTTGCCTTCATTTTTAAAAATCTGGCTGCTTCACTGGAGTATTCCGATTGTGTTTTTAGTATTTTTGACTGTTTTCAGTCTTTTTGATACATGAAAAGAATCTGTTGCCTGTTGGGCCTGTTGGGCTCAGCGCTGCCCCCTATTAGTTAGGCATATTTTCACTGCGCATTCATGCCCCCCCCCTCAGAAAAGCTAAATATGTCACAGAACATTTATTAAAGATATTAGACAGACAGTAATAAAACATCTATTTTGGCGATATAAAGAGAGACAGCAAGGAGGATGCGCCAATTGCCTGATTCATTCACTGTGTGTGACACAGCGCCTCCAGAGGTGAGGCACAACACAGCACTGCCTCACCTCGCACTTCTTCCCTGGATTTGAACGTGCAATGCGGAAATTCATTATTATATTATATAAATTCAGTGATTTTAACCATAATACCACGTTGATATATTATAGAAAACAAATTTTTTGAAAAGATAAATCGAAACATTGATTTTCTTTTATAATTTCCAGTACAGATTTTACTTGTCATCCTGACAGGTGAGGCACCTGTCTCCCCTGACCGCACATCACCGGTGTGATTTTAAAACGCAGAAATTGCGTGCAACTGTACATACTCAAGATTCTGTCAATCGGAAATTTTTTTTGCATAAGTAAATGGTTGTTTTTTTTTGTGTAAGGATTCTACACACAGTTTTATAAATGAGACCCCAGGAGCCAGGAAAACACCTAAAACATGCAGGACAGTGGGCCCTGAGGCCCAGCATTGAAAACCACCAAATTAAGGGGTGGTGAGCAATGGTGGCTCGAGAGGTAGGAGTTCGTCCAGTAACCTTGTGTCCTTGGGTAAGACACTTTATCCCCTTTGCCTGCTGGTGGTGGTCAGAGTGCCTGGTGGTGCCAATTTTATGTACTGTGTCGCTTCAATCTGCCCCAGGGGCAGCTGGGGCTGCGTCGAAGCTTACCACAATCAGTGTGTGAAAGACTGAATGCAGTGTATTTATCATTTAGACAACCTTACAGTGATGATACAGTAATGAGAGTTATTGGTCACTAATAGGTTGAGTATAACTTTTCAGCTTTTGCAGTTTTATGACTAGTGCTGCAAGATAGTTTAAAAACATGCAACTGCCAAATTATTATTGATTGCTGAAAATACCAAACAGACCGTGAGTGGACCCTCCTTTCTGCAGCTCAGCCAAACACCAGCTGCTTTTTTCACTGTTTATTTTTGACCTCCTCACACCAATTTTTACGATTTAAAAAAAAAAACCACAACAAATTTTAAACTTCTTTTTCTGCAGGGAGCACATAAATAATCTGGTTAAAACATATGTCTGATTGCTTAAGGATAGAAAAATTAAATCTAGATGATTGAATCTGGTCTGCTTCAAACACTGGACCTTTCTGCTTCCAGAGATGCATTCCTCGTAATAAACTTTGACTGCTAATTCAGTTAAAGAAGAGGCCAAGGCCAAGAATGCAAATGCATTATTATTTTCCTGAGACCAAGGATCTCTGCGTTAACTCTAAAACTCAACTTTAGATTTAACAAAGGTCAAAATGAGGCAACCTTCTTCTGGCTCCTGCAGAATAATTTTGGAATAAATGTGAAGATTAGTTGGAAGTTGAAGAAATAAAATTTAATAATCCTTCTTTTGTTTTTTTAGATCCCTGTGAAAGTGATTCAGATGAGCCTGAATCTCATCTAAAACTAATCCATTCAGTCAATGTTTGCATTTAAAAAAAAGTCTCGTGTCATACGGTTGTGTTTGCTGTGTAACCATGACAGAGCATTCCTGAGCGGAGGAACTCCAGGGTCATCCTGACCTTTAATCCTATAACAGTTGGAGGGAAGGTTTCCAGGGACCTGCCTGAAGCCATCCTGAAGTGACATTGTTATATAGACACGTTGTCATATAAAACTCCTACAGACATTGTCTTTAGCACATTTGAAGTAAAATTAAATGTTATGTAATTAACGTTATGATCCGAGAAAAGCTTCTAAAACTGGTCCATTTTCACATTCTGTCGGTGAGATAAAGCTTTTTTGGACCTCATACATGCAACTTCATTTCGGTATTCCTGCTACGGCTGCAGCAGGTTCCTCCTAAATATGGAATTCAAACCATGCCAACTCACAATAACAAACACAGAAAGTACTCCCATTATTCCTTCTGTTGAAAGGGGCTGGAATCAATCGCCCCCTCCCCACCTTCCTGCTAGTAAAACAAATATGTGATAAGTAAATAGGGGGGTTGCCCAAAGGGCTTTTGACCAGAAAAGTTTAAAGACCAAAGGACGACAGTTTCTAGTTTCCAGAGACCCAGATTGACTGCGTTAAATCAATGAAAGGGTCACATACAGCTAGAAACCACAGCGTATTTAGCATTCTGACACATGAAATCTTTCAGTGTTTCTCAAACCGACCAAAAATACCTCCTGTGATCTGATTTAATGTTTAGCTATGCGTCAAGTCGGGTTAAAAAGATGCAAAAATAAGAAACTCCCCGAATTCTGCCACCCTGTCGGCAAATAAAACAGCCGGTTCACGGCCTGAGGCCTCAGATATGCAGCTGTGGGATTTTAAACCTTAATTACTTGCTTGAAGATTCATTAAAATATTTTATTGCAGATGTTTGTTTTCCTTCAAGTAATTCAAGGGGTGGATGGAGATAATTGGAGATCCGCTTCTAGCTCTGAGGTTTTATTTCTCTTCAGGAGGTCAGATAAGGAGGGAGGGGGGTATTTGTGTTTCATGCAGCACAGACCTCCCCCACTCCCCCCGATCTGTGACTCATTCACTTTAAACTAAACAGAAATTTGATGCATTAAGAAAATACTTCAACCTCAACCTCAAATTTATTTTAAATATTGATTTTTGTGACAAACCAAAGAAAAACGGTGCATATAGTTGTGAAATAGAAAAAAAATGCTAAAAAAAAACCATCTGAAAAGTGTGGCACACATTTGTCTTACCACTCAATACTTTGTAAAACCACATTTCAACTGCAACCTTTGCACATCCAGAGACTGAAATGTTGTGATTCTCAGTTGTAGGTCTGGACTTTAATTAGGCCGAACCTGTGTCATACAGCCTCTAAGAGGTTTTCCCTCAACTCTGACTCTTTCCATGAAGGCCAGATGTGCAGTGTGCCAACCAATAATTGTGGGATTCTCCCCCACCGAAGCTGAGGATCTCTACCTAACCCTGCTTTAAATTTTCCCCTTGACCTGATCTGCTGGGTTCCTTGGCCTCCATGATGCTGTTTAGTCTCCCTAATGTTCTCTAACAAACCTCTGAGGGCTTCACAAAACAGCTGGATTTATACTGCGATTAAATTACAAGCTGCTGGTCTCTATTTACAAATCACATGACGTCAATTGGTTGCACTGGATCTTATTTCATGGTGGTGTGGGTCTTATTAAGAGGGACAAATAGTGATGCACAACACAGAAATGCAGAGTGATATTCTGTTGATTTAATCTTCCAAGACCTGCCGTTGTTTAGCTATGCCACACTCTGCAACAGCTTTTAGGATAAGGGATGAACACATTTAAACGTGGCCCACAGTGAACACCTGCATCCTGATCTAACAGCTGGATCAACTGGAGGACTTCTACAAGCCCATGACAGTGTGAAATGACTGCTCAATTTTGGGATGGACAGTCGGGTTTAATTTGGAGGTCTGCACTAATGTTCTCTAACAGAACTCACAAAAAGGCTGCGTTTATACCCAGATTAAATTACCCGCGGATGGACTCTATTTACTAATTGGGTGACTTCTGAAAGCTACCTGAACCACATTTCTTATCCAAATAATAGTTATGGGGGGCTCAAGCGAGGAAGCCATACTTTTCAAATCTTTTCACAATTTTGATAACCGTAAATATGTTTTTATCTCTCTTCACAATTACTCGCTACTTTGTGTTGGGCTATCGCAGTGGCTCCCAAACCCTCCAGCCTCTGACCCACAAAATCAAAATTTAAGAGGCCCATGACCCGAGGCCTGACACTTGGAGGAGCATACAAGCATTTTTTCCCGAGTGAGTTAAAATGTGGTACAGTGGCAACACAATCAACATCAATAGCCGATATATTTACCAATATATGTTGATTTTATCAATTCAAGTCCTGTTTTTTAAATCTTTTACTTGATTTATAAAATGCAGACACTTGCTCATTGCTATTTCAGGTATTTACATTATTTTCTCAAGAGGATCTCAAAACCCCACACTTACATTCTTGTGACCCGAAGTGGGGAACTTTGGGAACTACTAGGCTATCGCACAAAACCCCACTTAGATTAGAAGTCTCTGATTGCAACGTGACAAATTGTGGAAAAGTTCAAGGGACGTTCAAGGGCTCATACAGGCCCTAAAGGTGCGCTTCTGAATCCATGTTCGCGCCGACAAACATCACTGTCGTCTCTCCAGGTCCCCCTGCCGAAAGCAGCGGCTCCAACCCCGAGATCATCTTCTTCTTCGTCCTGTAACTACAACTGCAGAAGCTGCAGCTGTAGTTTTCTCTGCATTATTGCTATCTTGAAAATTACAAAGTATTCCACAGATTTTCCAGCAGATGTGATGATCAAGACAGAGATTTTTTGAGATATCCCGACAAAATGTACCAAAAGTTGTAGGATCTTCCTACCAACGACTTCAGATAAATGTGAGTTGCTCATACTGCAGCCATTGTAAGATGGCCGTAAATATACCGTAGGAAGGTTACATGCGCCCTTATCAAGAACATAAGAACTCTACTGCCAGCGTACGGCAGAAAATCTCATTTTCTCAAGAATGCCTTAAAGTTACTCTTGTAAATTGAAATGAAACCTTCCTCCAGGAATGCCTACGAACGCCAGATTTAGTCCAAACCGTGAGATTAGTTTGTAAGAACCTTTGTGACCATAGCTAAAGGAGATACAACATGTTAAAGAGGCCCTTCAGTTCCAGTTCTTCAGTTTGCAAAGGAAAATCAGAGCTAAAATATAGTAGGAGTGATCGAGAGCTTGAGTGTGCACTCTCTGCCCGCTGGGCTGATTTGACAGAAAACTCCAGGTGGAGAGTGGAGGTGGGTGTCTCAGCCTTGCCTCCTCTGAGCGCCCTGTGTCGGTGCCTTGGCTGTTGCTGTTGATGTGCTGCTGCCGGTGCAGATGGCTCCTTTGATGGCGTTTACTTACCTTACCTGGCTCATCTGTACCCGGCCAGATGTCCCAATTATTGTTGCTCTTGAGTGTGTGCGCGCATGGGTGTTGGGTTGGGGGGAGGGGTGTGTGATCATGCTTTTAAATCTGTGGGGGAGGAATGAGAATGTGGTTTATGTGGGGTCATTTTTAATGTGTAACTTTTGAGTTGCAATGTTTGTATGAAAAGAGCTTTAGAAAGTTTGATTGATTGATTGAACTGTAGATCATACAGTACAGCAATGGGGGACATACTGGATGGAAGTATACAATCATACCTACGTTTTGAAGTAGAAAGTGTACAACTGGAGATGAAGCTTTTGGCATGAATTAATTAGTGTCTGGAAATTCTCTTGGCTATGAATGTGGGCAAGGATTCTTTTCCTCCATGTCCCTGTGGAGGATCGCCAATCTGTCCAGGGTGAACCCCGCCAATGACAGCTGAAGGTAGGCACCAGACCCCCCGCAACCCTGAAATGATGAGACGAATTAAGAGTGCTCTAATGCTTAAGAAAGTTTTAAAAGAAACAATCCTGGATTAGCTGCACTATGTTGGGCTAGAAAACCTGGATCACATGCTTTGGATTTTATGAGCCATGGTCAAACACAAGAAGAATACACTCGCATTAAATTCGGCGTTCCAGCTGTTTCAGGTTTCGTTTCAAGCGCGGCGTTTCTCTGATCTTCGTGGACCAGGTTCTACTCCAGGTACTGATCTTTTATTAGTTTCTTATAGTTTCAACCACTGATGCACATTTTCAGCAGCATTTTCACTGAAACAGAAGAGTGTTCTTCATAAGTCAGAAGCAGATCTGCTGTTTCATTGCCTTCGCAGAGCAATTTATTGAATTAGAGCTCTTTGGGCATTTACGGAAATGCTTTGATCAGAGTGGAGCATTACACAGGCACCGAAGTCTTTTTTTAATTAATTTACATCTACAAAAATATTCTACAAACTACTCTAAAAAAAAAAGTATTTCACTGCAACCAGGCAACGTGAAAACATTCTCAGCACGTTTCCGCAAACATCAGAATCTGAAAGGGTTTTATTGCCAAATGTTGGGTAGGTTTACAACATTAGGAAATTGCTGCGGTACTTTGTGCAAACATACAAGAACAAACAGACAAACACTTAAATAAAAATATAATATGCTAAACAGATTGTTATATAAATGAGTGAAGGTAACGATCGGTGCAAATCAGACAGGTGCAAAAAACCACAATATGGGTCATGTTAGTGAGCGGGTGGTGGGAACAGTCTTAGGGTTATTGTTCATGAGTCCAACAACAGAGGGGAAGAAACTGTTCTTATGGCGAGAGGTTAAGACTTTCCTGGCATCAAAAATTTTTAAATATGAGATTGAGAGAAGTTAAAACTTCCCGTTAGAAGGAACAACCCATGGCAGCTGATGGTTTCTCAGAGCCAAAAACGTTTGACGTCACTGTGGATTGACCAACACAATAAGCTCCAGGAAGCTTAGAGCAGAAAAAAACAGAAAAAACAAATGATGGATTTGCACAAATCAAGGAGGGCCATCCAAGGATGTTCTAAACGATTGCCAAGCAAAAAAAAACTCCCAAGATCAGATCAGATGGATATGCATGATGAAAATCTGTTTAAAGCCACAAAAGGTAAAGTGTGAAAATGCAAACGTTTACACTTAAATTGTAGAATAAAGAATGCCCGAAACCGCCACAGCACATGTTCTGCCATGAAGTAGAAGGTGTCAATAGCTTCATGGCTTGCAGTTCAGGAATCATGTGGCAGTTTTATAAAGAGAAACGAATCCCGCTGGACAATCAACACATCACTTTTATACAAGTTCACAGCATACCAGGTAAATAAATTAATCTCTTAGAGGTCAACTTTTGTCTGGAAAGTGAGACAATCAGCTACGGGGGGAGGTGGCTTCATGGTAGGGGCTGTTTGGAGAACAACTGCAGAGCTGGACAAAACCGTTGAATCTTTTTAGATTTTGTTGCAATACAGCCACTGATGTCAATGTGTTTGGAGGGATTTTATTTGGTAGAACAACACAAAGGCATGAGAGATCCACGGCTCATGAGGGGAAACTCTATTGATGGGACAACTTTTAGTCGTGCACTAAATGAATCTCACTTCTGAGGAAGAGTGGCAAGAAGGAGACAATACTAAAAGTCGCAAGAACTCCCGACTCCAGCTTGTGACAAGCCATGTAAGGGATGTTGGAAACATGTGGAAGGAGGATGAGAAGAATCAAATTAGGCTGAAACTGTATTTTTTTTGTCCAGCATGCAAATGGTGCATGTGGAGGTAGAAATTACGGTGCACAGCATTCTAACTGTGTAAAATGGTGATGGCAGCATCATGCTGTGGGGATGCTTTTCCTCCACCAGGCACAGGGAAAAAAATTAGAATATCGTGCAAAAGTTAATTTATTTCAGTATTTCAACTTAAAAGGTGAAACTAATATATGATAGAGATTTATTAAATGCAAAGCGAGATATTTCAAGTCTTTATTTGTTATAATTTCGATGATTATGGCTTACAGTTTATGAAAACCCAGCATTCAAAATCTCTTAAAGCTACATTGTGTATTTTTTTGAGTTAATTCTTAGCAAAAACCCCTTTGTTCTTTCTAAAATATGTGCTCATTCATGTGTAATTAATTCTACCTACTAATGAAAGTAAGTGTAGAACCTGCTATTTAGAATACATACGAGCGAATGGCTGAATCCATGTTGAGCCTCCATCTTTGAAATACATTCGCCAACGAGGGACATTCCTGGAAATTATAGCTCCGCCTTTCGCGTTTTGGCTACTCGCGACACAGCAGACGTCTGACTATATATCTAAATGCAATGTAGTTTTCCAAAGTAACCTCATCACTGGAGGGAATACTGGACGAAGTCGTAGTACTGGAAGCCATGTTAACCTTGGCATGAAACGGCCAAGTAGGAGTTAAAACACGCTCGGAATGGGGGGTGGGAGGTGGTAACGTAATATTCAGTTGGTTGGTCATATAGAATTTCACCGCTAGATGGTAGAAGTTCTTACACAATATAGCTTTAAAATTACAATATTGTGCAAAGGTTCAATATTTTGGGCTAAATGTGTCACACTTTGGGTGTCACACACAGAGTTCCTGAGCCTTTAAATGGTCTCTCAGTTTGGTTCAGTAGGGACCACAATCATGGGGAAGACTGCTGACGTGACAGTTGTGCAGAAAACCATCATTGACCCCATCCATCAGGAAAGCCTCAAATGGTAATTGCAAAAGAAGTGGGATGTTCCCAAAGTGCTGTCTCAAAGCAAATTAATAGAAAGTTATGTGGAAGGGAAAAGTGTGGAAGAAAAAGGTGCACAAGCAGCAGGGATGACCGCAGCCTGGAGAGGATTGTCAGGAAAATGTTAGAGCATCAAGAGCCTCCACACACAGACGGATCCTGGACATGGGCTTCAAATATCATATTGCTCTTAACAAGCCGCACCTGAGCAACAAACAACGTCAGAAGCGTATTACTTGGACTAAAGAAGCAAAGATGTGAAATCTTGCATCTCATTTGGAAACCAAGGTGCCAGAGTCTGGAGGAAGAATGAAGAGGCACACAATCCAAGATGGTTGGTTTTAGATTAAAGGGCATTCATGAGTTAGGAGGACCTGGTCATGCAAACTCCACACTGAAAGGGGTAAGGTTTAAATTCACTATAAAAAGGTTTCTGCAAAAACTAAACTTAGAAACATTACAAAGCAGGAACACAGGCAAAAAAAAAGCGAGTCAAGACTTGAATGAACCAATCAGAGACAAGAATTTTATGAGGAAAACAGAAGATCAAGTGGTGTCAATTAAAAAACTTTGCATAGAATCCTCACTAAAACCGAAAACAAATTTTAACTTATGCCTAGTAAGTTTAAGATCTATCAAACATAGAGTACGCACAGCTGCACGTAATTTCTGCTGTAGAAATCGGATTCTCCCTAGAAATGTGCTCAGGTAAATTTGGATCATATTCCGCACTTTCTGCCATAAACGGTCAAAGCAAAGTACCTAGTGAATATTTCGCCTCGACTTAAGCTGATATGGGGCATTTCACAGGTAACTATGTGTGGAGAAAACGCAATTCAACAGAGACTGAAGGAAGGCATGGAAAACTGTTTCAATCAATCAAAAGGCGACCAAAGTGCTTCACATTAAAGACAAAAATACAGTTAGCAATAAGAAAATGTTTAATGAGACAACAAGAGTAAAAAGATTAAAATAAAAAAACCATTAGCACAAGCGATAAAACTAATAAGAACAAAGAACAACAAAAGTTTGAATTATATGATTACTTCTGGTAGCAACAATAAGATTGGAATAAAACCAAATTAAAGCCAATAAAAACTCAATTACAGCAGAACATAAGTTTCAGCACTCCTACATATTTAAAGCCTGACAGAAAAAGGTGCATTTTAGGTCTACTTTTAAAAAGTATTATCTCCGCAAAATATAATTCCAGCGGGTCGGTAGATCCAACACTGGGCCCAGTTCACCACCTAGATCTAATAGGACTGCTGTAGGGAATCCACATCGGCTCCCCCCCATCCAGATGCTGCCAGTGGCTGATCTTCAATGAGCGGCAGCCATTATGCAGGAGTGTCACAGCAGTTTATTTGAACTTCACACAAAAAATGCATCAATAAGTGCAATTGCTGTATAATCTGAAGACATACATACGAACATACGGTGATATAATTTTAAATGCATCATATTTTCATTCAAATTCTCATTTTAATTCTCATCTCAGAGATGGGGACTGACAGTTGGTTGTGTGTTCATGTGTGTGCGAAGCTCTATAAGTCTGAAAATGTGGTTTAAATTCACCATTTTGCCATCTCACTGGCTGCCGGTGTCCTCCGTGTCATAACAGTGTGTAAGCATCAAGGTCCTTAGTGTGCTTGAAGTTTACCACGTTTTATCCAGCACGGTTTTTTCTATAGATCCCAAGCTTGGGGTAGAAAGTGACTTATGCAGGTTTCAGATAGTGTTTTGTGCTTAAATAAGCTCCCTTGGTGCTTTAAATTCAGAAACAATAAAGTTTCAAAACAATGAAGAAAAGTATGACAGGTGAGAAAATGTGAAACAACAGAGAATCAAAGTGGATTGAAACAAGAATCAGTGATGAATAAACGACGGAACATGATCTCAACCACATCGAAAACCACTGAATGATGCAATCATTAAAACATAAACAGTCCAAATAATGTGATCTAAACCGAAACCCAAAAAGTCTGTAAATAAAACATGGAAATAAAAGCCATGATCTACATGTAACCACAGACCGTGGCAAGCATAACTTAGGGTTTGAGTACAACAATCACCACATGTATTCAAATCAAATGACCAACGTGAAGCTCCGGGGGTGGGAGGGGGGGGGGATGCTCTTTTGAAATCTGCACCTCTGCCCTTTTAAAAATATGCAGGGTTTTTTCCCCCTGAAACATTGGATCAATGCTAGAAAACAAACGGATCCCGCCAATTCTCCCCAGAGCCCCGAGATGGATAGACGGATCAGGGCTTCATCTGCAGTAAACAGGGCGTTGCTCTGGGCTTGTCATGTTGAGGAAGCAGATACAGATCATGACTGAGAGAATGACATCCTGAAAACAAGCAACTGATTGATGGAGAGGTTCCAACATGACATCGGGGGGGTTGAAGTCGACCCACCAGTAGTCGTCTCTGACCAACCTTCGGTGAGGTGGGACTGCATAGTACGGTGGCCGGGAAGTGCAAAACAAAATTACATTAACCTGAAACACATTTACAAATTTAACAAAACACTTTTACAAGTTTAATAAAACCATTTTACAAAGACTGCAGGGACGAGGTTAGGGTCGGGACACGACCAAAGCGGTCAGCAGCTCAATCTGCAGAGATGTTTTGCCAGTTTTGCAGAATCTATCTTCATGTTTTAGGGACATTTTGTGGTGATTGTGGACATAGTTTGGACTTTCTCGCTGATGCAGAGGGAGAAGAGGTCGGTTTTATGGACTGCCTTGTAAAGTATTTCAACGAAGGTCACTCATACAGTGCAATTGTTGACATGATGGAACAGCTTCACAGTGTCCGTCTGTCTTTGCGGACAGTGAAAACCAAATTAAATAATGCCGGATTCTACTGCAGAGAAAACTATTCATCTGAAGCAGATATCATAAACGCCATCAGACTGGAACTTCGTGGACCAGGACAGCTGTTTGGCAAAAGGTCAATGTAGTTGTAGGCAATGTAATTCTGCGTTAACTTCCTTCTTCTTCTTCTGCTGCTTTAATGGCGGTTGGGAACTGATACCGTTCCCCGCAGTATCACTTCCAGGTCATGTCTTTGTAAAAGTGTTTCGGTAAATTTGTAAAAGTTTTTTTTTTAAACTTGTAAAACTGTTTTTTAAAAACTTGTAAAACTTTTTTTTACTTGTAAAACTGTTTCGGTAAACTTGTAAAACTGTTTTTTTTAAACTTGTAAAACTGTTTCGGTAAACTTGTAAAACTGTTTTTTTTAAACTTGTAAAACTGTTTTTTTTAACTTGTAAAACTGTTTTTTGTAACTTGTAAAACTGTTTTTTTTAAACTTGTAAAACTGTTTTTTTTAAACTTGTAAAACTGTTTTTTTTTTTACTTATAAAAGTGTTTCGGTAAATTTGTAAAAGTGTTTCGGTAAACTTGTAAAACTGTTTTTTTTAAACTTGTTAAACTGTTTTTTAAAACTTGTAAAAGTGTTTTTTTAAACTTGTAAAACTGTTTTTTTAAAACTTGTAAAACTGTTTTTTTTAACTTGTAAAACTGTTTTTTTTAACTTGTAAAACTGTTTTTTTTAACTTGTAAAACTGTTTTTTTTAAACTTGTAAAACTGTTTTTTTTTTTACTTATAAACTTGTAAAACTGTAAAACTGTTTTTTTTTTACTTATAAAAGTGTTTCGGTAAATTTGTAAAAGTGTTTCGGTAAACTTGTAAAACTGTTTTTTTTAAACTTGTTAAACTGTTTTTTAAAACTTGTAAAAGTGTTTTTTTAAACTTGTAAAACTGTTTTTTTAAAACTTGTAAAACTGTTTTTTTAAAACTTGTAAAACTGTTTTTTTAAAACTTGTAAAACTGTTTTTTTAAACTTGTAAAACTGTTTTTTTAAAACTTGTAAAACTGTTTTTTTTAAACTTGTAAAAGTGTTTTTTTTTTACTTGTAAAAGTGTTTCGGTAAATTTGTTAATGTTTTTCGGTAAAAATGTAAAAGTGTTTCAGGTTAATGTAATTTTGTTTTGCACTCCCCGGCCACCGTAGCATAGAGAACGTTACCCAGCATTTCGTTTCGATGCAAGGCAAAGACACCGGCAACAGCACAGAGGGGAGACGCCAGACGATCCTCTGGTGTTCGTCTAATCTAAAAAACACATTGATCAGCAGGATCTGATTCAGATAAGCGGAACATTCTGTGGGAAAAATCGTCAAATTAAACTGATTTGGAATAAACTGTACTAGGTATCAAAACGCCAATTGAATCAGGACAAGCTCAACTTTCGGCAAGTCATCTAAAGTTTGAACGGTGTTTCTGCTGGGAAGTCTGCTGAGCTGTGGTGCTCCAAACAGGGCCATGCTTTTGCACTCCTTCCAGCAAAACCCCATTGTTTTCTACATGGAAATTATTTGCACTTGTTGGGAAGTTCAAAAGCGCTTTACGAGGCATTGCTACCAAAGGTGCAGCACCTTATTCCCTATCAAGCCGCGCACTTTGATACATTCACTGTATGGGTTTTCCCCAACAGCGTGGGAACAGATATGACTGGTTGATTTTATTTCCATTTCAAACACACGTCCTATTTAATAACAACAAAGCTGATGGCCTCCCTGTTGTCATCAAACTGAGCTTGGGAAGGTTCCTGCTGCTTTAAATTAAAAACACACACACACGAATACACACACACACATTTGTATTTGAGACCATATGGGGAATTTGTACTGACTTTCATTCATTTCAGCAATTTCCCTTTGTGCCTAACCCTAAACGGTACATTCCTAACCCTAGTTTTAGCTCTAACCCTATATTATCACCAGAGTTTGTTCCCTGCAAACCCTTTTGGTCCTCAAAAGCCCGGGACTCATACCAGAAGCGGTCCTAAACAGGTAACATCAACAAGCACACAAACAAAAGTAAAGAACAAAAATACAAGAATATCACAGAAGAGTGGCGTTAATTCTTGAATGACTTGTTGTGGCCGAAGTGGCCACTGATCTGACTCGGATATTTTTGTAAAATGGTAAATTTGGCACAAATGCTTCCAACTTTGTTTTGCTATCTTGCTTTTTGTCAACTATGGGTCTTGTGCACTTAGCGACAAAGCAAGTATTTGCAAACTCAGAGACTGAGACGTGAGTTCATTAATGATTTAAACCCTTCAGTGTGGGAACTTCCCATCACGGTTTCTCACCTGAACGCTCTCGAAAGACGACTTATCAGTCGGCTCGTCTCTTCTACATTCATAGCTCCTCAAACTATTTTTGTTCAAGTACAAAAAAACATTCAACTAACCCCTGTTGTTCTCTCAAAGCTTCATCGATTCATTTAACAGAACATAATCAGGAATATTCTGCCCGATTTGACTCCGTTGTGAGCAACATCTCCAGTAAAACAAAACAAGCAAAAAAAATTGATTTCATGCTTGTTTCTCTGTCTGTCTGCAAACCAGCAGCAGGTTGAAGATTCAGCTGGAGAGCAGCTTCTAAAAACACACAAGACCTATGGTCAATGGTTAAACCAGACAAAGGGCAGGAAAACAGGGTTAGCCTGCAGGACATCAGGAAACTGGTGGTTTTATTCTTGGACAGGTGGGTCTCACCTACCTATTCATCTCTGTTTAAGCCACTTTTTCAACCAAAAAGCAAAAGCTTAAAAATTGGTCCGTTGTTTTATTAGTTTAATGTATTTGGAAAAAGGTAAATAAATGTTTTGCATCTTACTGAATTCTCCTGGTTTGGTTGCATTTAAGTTCATTTGACCAACTACATCTGGAGATAGATGTTAAAGTCTTGCCTTCAAACACTGGCAAAGACTACAAGGATTATAGTGTTTATGTATTGTAGAATGATTCCACTTCCTTGGCTATTGATCTGAAACGTTCAGAGCTCATTTGTAAGAGAACATCGCATGCCTTTAAAATGATTGGTTAGCTTGGTCCCACACAATAATGCTTTTGAAAGGTGTGACGAAATCAGAGCATGGAAAAATACTTTGCAACATTTGTTGATAAGCTATAAATGAGAGCATTACAACAATAGAGGTCTAAACATGTATAACTGTCTGCAGGTTGCTTTCGGACAAAACAGGCTTCATCTTTGACTAATCTTGATCTCATTAAAGTTTAGAAATTTCAGTGACATTTAACTACGAATATTAACAAAATCGTCATCAAAAGGCTGGACGGAGCACACACTGATGTGCCTTAGTGGAAAAATCCAGTTCACATTTTGAGTCAGCATAAAAATGACCAGAAATACAATGTTATTTGGAAAATTGCACCAAGTGGAAGCAGATTCAATGGAAAAGGAGAGGTCCAAGAATGTAGCCTTGTGGTACACCACCAGGAGGGTCAGTAGACAAAGACAGAAAAATAAACACAGAAACGTTTAGTCAATAAGTAGGGTCCTATCCATTATGAAACAACCCCCCCCCCCTAAAAAAAAACGGTGAAACTGATCCACTACCCCCAGCCTAGAGATAAGTATCTCATGTATGCATGGGAATTAGAAACAACAGCAAACAAATTCAGCTTTTAATAGAAGTCTTTGTGACATTATTTAAATGAGCAGTAAAACTGTGATGATAAATCGAGCCGTCCATACCTAGAAGTCTATGTTGCGTAAAAAACTCTACACTCTGCATGGGATGACGTTTGTAAAGTTACACTGTAAAAAAACAACAGCAATAATTTGGATTATTTAGCATGACATAAGAGGAAAAAATGTGGGTTCATTTTTCAAATTCATATTTTCACCATGTTATTTATTCATTTTTGAATGTCACAATTTCAGACTAAATATTTAGTTAACAAGCTAAATATTTAGTTGAAATACTTAGTTATCAAGTATAACTAAATAAATATTAATAAACACTAGCTTAACATTTATTTCATAAACTTTAGTTAGTAAAATAAATATTTAGTCAACAAAAAGCTATACATTTAGCTGACCAGGTCAGCTTGCTTGCTAAAACTTTAGCTTCAAAATAAATATTGTGCTAATTAAATATATAGTTATAAACAGTGACATTTTAAATGAATGAATAACACAGTGAAAATATGACTTAGAAAAATGAACTCGCATTTTCTTTCACTGATGACTCAGATAATTGCTGCATATTTTTGACTGTGTAACTTTACAAATGGCCCCCCATGCATGCTGAGGTTTGTATGTACACAACAAAGCCCTAATGTGGCTCCACAAACAGCGAGACGGCAGCAGTTGCCTTCAAAATAAAAGCCTTTAAAAAAATTTTAAAGTTTGATTGTCAGATGTAAAATGCCAAGATCAGTTCTCGGTTTACATCACATCTTTGGAACCACTAAAACCAATCTGGTCATGTCCAAGAAGCTATAAACTAAAGATGAATTGATTGATGTCACAACTTAAGAAATCTAATGTTACCCATATAAACATTTGACCTTCCAAACACATCCTTTTCCAAAGCATAATTGTTTAAAATTTAAATGACAAATATCTTTTATAACCACTGGAAAAGTTTGAGCTTTTATCATTATACATCTGTCCATCAGCCAGTGTTCAGTCTCCATGGTTACCAGCTCTTAAAGTTCACATTAAAGTTTACATGGCCAAAATACAATGTGTAATATAAAGTGAATACAGCCGTTCCTACATTTGGCACCAATTTAAAAACATACACAGAGTAGGCGACAGTATTTTTTAAATTTAGGGTATGATCCAGTAACTATATATCGGGGAATTAGGAGGTTGCAGGTTTATAGGTTTATAGTTTGAGATGTTTTAGATGGTGGGCCCTATTCTAAGTCACTTTCCCCCAAAATGTTTCTTATTTTAAAAACTAGGAGGTAATAAGTTGACTGACCTGACTTAACCGGCACAGCCCCAAACTATCCTCTGAATGCATGACCAAAGTTGCAGGGCAATTCTGGCTTTTTTGTTTTGTTTTGAGTAAAAACTGCACAAACTGTGTCATTTTTGTGGCTTCCATGAGCATGCATGAAGTAAGCTGACACATGCCAGTCCATCAAAAACCTCAGTTTAGTATAGATTCAGGAAATTGGTTTGTAAATGTTTTGGTCATTCTCACCAAAAGCTTTAATAACATGAATGTGACCCATGTAAATCCTGCAGAAGAAGTCTATTAAGTAAAGCATCCATGTTGGTGTGAACTGTTTTTTGTTTTGCAGCATCTTTAAAGTAAAGCGCTGATTCTCAAAATTGTTCCCAAAATCAGATGCAGAGCTTTCAAAACAGGCATTTTTGAACTGCAGGTGGTAAACTGAACACAGGCATGCTCGCTCAGCTTGACAATCCATCACACAATCCAGTTATCGACATGTTTGAGGGTGCTTTACTGCTGTCAGCAGATTGTGCTCAGATAGAGAATCAGATTGAACAAGGAGCAAAAACGAGGCATGCTTCTCTTACCCAAAAGGCCCCCCAAGAAGCACAGTGACGGTTGGACCATGCTGTTTGGCTTTCCACCTTGCTTTTAAACACAGCACGGCGTGTTTGCACAGATACCCACACACTACACCGATGTCTGCAGCTCTTCGGTGTGCAGATGGACACACATGGGCCGCCCCGCCTCAGGTCTTCATGACACCGGTGAGCCTCTCTCAGACAGACTGAGACAGCTCACGGCTTCAAACTCTGCTGCCAATGGTCTGAAAGAGAACAGAGGAAAGAGCGTTGAGGAAAACAGGAGCTAATTCAGTAAATACTCAGAAAAAAAATCTGACCGCGTCCTACACTGAACTACTAACAAACACGTTAGCAAAAACTTCGAATGTGCACAAAAATGTTTATTGGCTTTTTTTTTTCTTAAACAGATCACTACACACAGGTGGAAAGAGGGATCAAATGAAAGAACCCCCCCAAAAAAACGAATGTTCAGATCTGCAACAAAACGTGCACGAGGAATGGGCAATTATAGAATAGAATAATCGTTTACTGTCCCTCAGTCGGGAAATTCAGATGTACTACAGCATGTAGATTCATACACGCATGAAGAGACTGAACAGTAAGGGCAAATTTAAAGCATAGCAAAAAACAGGACTAAACCCCCCCCCCCCAACTATGCAGCAATCTCAGAATAAAAGAAGTAGGCAACCGAGTAAGTAAATAATCTAAAAACTGATAAAAACTGAACAAATTTGCATATATATGTGAGCATAAAAAAACACTGTTTACAAGAAATAGAAAAACTGTCAACACCAGCAGGGATGTAAAGAAGCAGTTTTTTTGGCAGCAGTGATGGTTATGAAGTCCAACAGGAAGGAGGAAGGACCTTTGATAATGCTTCTTTGTGCACATAGGATGCAAGTGGTGGTGGTTTAATTCCACATGCTAAATGAACTATGCGCTGAGCCCCGGCCAGCAACAGTATTTAAAATGCAACTAAACACGGGGAGTTCATTTAGCATTTGTAAACCGTATCGGCTGAAATGTGGAACTGGAGTAATGCAGAGGTTCAAGGAGCTCGGAAAAAGATTTAAGGAGTGGGATAAAAAACAAGTTATTTCCAGACTATTTTGTCTGTTTACCACAGGCTCTTCCCTCTCACAGTTTATAAGCAACTCTGCACGTCGACAGTGTCGACACCACCCCCACACACCCCTTTATCCCGCCATCGAGTAAGCTTTTGTGAAAAACACCTGATCGCGCTATATTGCACTTCTGAATGACCAAAAGGCTCACTGATGCCGGTATTGATCCCGGCACTGTCTTTTGAAACAGCCTAATGAGTCATATGTTAAGTGTCTCTAATGTTGTTTTTTAGGGTTTTATTTTATTTTATCCCCTAATGATGTAAAGCATCTTGAATTGCCTTTTGTTGAAAGTGTCCTATACAAATAAAGTTGCCTAGCCTTGCCTAGCGTGGCTCTGAATGGCAGCGTTTCTGATCTCTTGCTCGTTAAAGATCACACCACTGGCAGCATTTGGATGGGGGATGCTGATGTCGATTCTCTAAAGCAGTCCTATTAGATCTATGAGCTGAACTGGGCTCGGTGTTGGATCTACCGACCCGGTGGAACCATGCATCCCCCCCCTCCCTCACAGCACATTCTGGCTGTCTTTTTTTTTATGTCAGCTTGTGTGTCACTCACAGCTCTTCTGTTTATTTTTGATCCCCAAATAATATTTTGCTGGAAGATTTGGATGATACTTTTTTAAAGAACACGTAAAACACACTTTTTCTGACAGGCTTTAAATATCTAGGAATGCTGAAACTTATGTTCTGCTGTAATTGAGTTTTTATTAGTTTTAATCTGCTTGTATTCCAATCCTATTCTTGCTACAATAAGTAATCATATAATTCAAAGTTTATATTTATTATTGTAATTTGTTTTATCGCTTGTGCTGCTGCTTCTATTTTTTTATTTTAATCTTTTAACTCTTCTTGTCTTATACATTGCTAACTATAATTTTGTCTGGTCGCCTTTTGGCCAAGTAAAAGCTCTATATAGATAAACGTTGATTGATTGAAACAAGACATTTTCCCGTGCCTCCTTCAGTCTGTGGCATTGCGATTTCTCCGCCTCTCTGTGAACCACTCCATATCAGCTTTAGTCGATGCAGAATATTCACCAGGCACTTTGCATTGACCGTTTATGGCAGAAAGTGGGTGTGTAGGAGGCGGGATATGATCCAAAATCACCTGAGCACATTTCTAGGAAAAGTGTGATTTATAAAGTGGAAATTACGTGCAGCTGTGCGTACTCCAAATTTTGATAGATCAAAAACTTACTAGGCATAAGTAAAAACTTTTTTCCTGAGTTCAAGTACGGTTTTAGTGAGTATTCTACGTAAAGTTTCATAAATGAGACCCCAGAACTTTTGCGGAACTGCTGAGGGGGTCATGGGAGTTTTGTTGTCACATGTGTTTTTTGGATCTAGAGAAGGCTTATGACCTTAACCCTCGAGCCATTCTTTGAAAGGGGGGTTCTACAGGAATACAGGGCGCTTTCCAGTCCTTGTATAACAAGAACAAGACCAGTGCATGCATCCTCGGCACAAAGTGGCGCTCGTTTCCAATGCAGTTTGGACTCCACCAGGAACAGCACATGGGCTGTATTTTATATACGTTTTTTGTATCCTTCCCCTCACCGATACCTTTGCAGAGTGAGATAATTTTGATCCTTTGGAACCACCCTGCACACTATGGGGTGGACTTCAGAACACTGAAATCAAAAGGTAGCTTAACAAAGAATTGGTTTAAGGGTGTGCAAAATCATGCAACAAAGTTGCGAATTATCCAGATTAATTTGTTTTTCAGTCAGTATTGGAAATATGTCACATTAAAAGGTGGAGAATATTTAGAGAATTTATGCTCCTACTTATTTTTGTTTTTTTTAAACCTGGAACTCTAACAGGGGTGTGCGTAAACTAGTGAAAGCCATTGCATATTGTGCTTCACATGTACAGTTACACCAATACACAACTTTTATATCCAGAACTATATTTTATTACATTTTTGATAACTCTACGTTTTCTCTCTCTTATTTTTATTTTGTATTTTTTTGCCTTTTGAAGTTCAACTACAATCAGGCAGTGCAGAAATGTGAATACTTCAAATGTTATCCCCGTGGGATATCCAGACATTCCTGCTGTTTCCACACAAGGAATCAGCAACACCTGATGACAATCGGTTTCGTAAAGCTGATTCCCATTTCCAAGTGGACAATTTTCACCAATCAGGCATTTAACAATTTAAGCTCTGATCTGCTGATTCCAAATCTGACTGATAAGGATATTTTTTATAATAACAGAAACACATTAAAGAGAAAAACAAAGAGTTGCTGGTTCTTAGACAAATATGACAACATGACAACACATCCCTATTTGGGCATCAAAACACATCTTGCTGATCTTTGTGTTGCTTGATGCGTTTAAAATTCTTCAATTTCTAAGTTTTGTTACATTTCATGAACTTTGGGGGGTAAAAAAAAATCATATTTTGCAGCATTTGAAATTTCTTTTATCAATCGAAGTAAAAATGTAATGGTTCCGATCTCTAAAGACTTGATTCATGCTAGGGCTGCACAACATGTCGCTAAATCATCGCCGTCACAGTAAAAGTGCACGCAACAATACGTTGCAGTTGCATGATTTTTCCAGTTAGTTTAGTCCCTAATTTTAACTACTTTTTAAATTAAAGTGTCCAAGCTTTGAGTTATAGCTAGAAGATGAACACCAGGAAATTAAGATTCTGCACGTGCAGGAAAGCCATGTGTGTAAATAACACAAAAGTAAATCTGAGCGGCGGCGCAGAGTTGCAGCCCAGAATCTAACCCGAAGACAGAAGCCGAAAGGTGGATGAATTCAGGAGCGTGGAGGGATAAACGGCCAGCTCAGATTCACAAATATGTCCAGGAGACCTGATTGGATCAGACAGAGCCTCACGGTCCAGGAGGACAGCAACCCAATTCAAGAACTCTCCAGTAATCCAGTCTCATCACATTCAAACTGAATTTAACTTTGTGAAGACAAAGAGTTCAACTGTGGGAAAAGCACTGGAGTGGAGAAACTACAGATGTAGCTCATGTAAAACCATTCTAGACCTTATAAAACTAGAAGAAATCTACTTATTTGTCAGAAATCTGTATTGAAATGTAACTCTTAAACCATTTTTTGGTTCTCTCTCTTTGCACCATCAATTCAAAGCAAAAAAAACCCCTGCATTATAAAGCTGTAACTCAATCGTGTTTTGGTTACTGTGTGTGACTCAGAAGCTCTCTGGCTTTATGAGTCCAACAAAGATTGTTTTGACAGAGAGAGTTAAAAACAGACTTCTACCAGCGTAAATGGCTGAATATTGTGGCAGGCAGCGGGAAGCGAACGAAGAGGAGACTTCGCACAGCTAAGGATTATTTCTAAGTCTTTTTTTTTTTTTTTTTACTCCCGGAGTTGTTGAACAGCGGTGAGAACTTAATGTTTTATATAAAGTTATGCATCAGTGAATCCATCTCCTATCCTGAATCTTTCTGCTCATATGGTTCAATTTATCCCAGCTGTCAGGGTCATTTTGAGACACGAGCTCTGATTTGTTTGGTAGAGCAACATGACGGATGCAGCAGCTCATTGAGACTCTTTACCAAAGTTTTCAGCTTGTTTAGCCGTCAAAAACAGCCGGGCACCATGAATGAAGTCCGGCTCTCCATGTAAGACAACCTTTTACATAGCATCTTTAATCACATATGTATAAAGCAAACCTCAACTATGTAGCATAGGGTGGATTACCTCCGACACCTCTTGGCATACATGCTTGTAATCAGCTGAAATCTTTCACGCTGTGTGTAATGAATGAATCAATATGATGTGCATGCAGGAGACCGGCACCATGCCCAACAGCACAAGTGCACACAGTGCAGCAAGCCCTAAAGCCTCGCCAAGAGAAGAAGAAACGATAATAAAATCAAAAGCTGCGCATAAAAAGTTACGTCACTTCACCAAAGGCTACCAGCAGCACGCAGCCCAGGGCTCAGGATAGGCTTCCTACCAAGGCTGTTGGTGTCGTTTGATTAAAGCTGACAGAAATCATAATTTGTGTCAATACAAGACGACATCTGTGCATTTATTTTTAGCTGTTCTCACCTTAATGACTGTCGGAGAGACTGTCAGTGTGCAGAAACATGCAGCGTTATTAAAGCTCTAAGCATCAACACTAAATTAGTACCGTCAGGAATAAAGTCACACTTCTGTTTCACATCGTCAAACACAATTTAAATATCAGATAAACATAAGCTGAGTAAATACAAAAAGCATACCTAAACCTATGGGGAGCCGTTTGTAGGGTTACACAGTGAAAAGTTAACAGCAACAATTTGGGTTATTTACCCTGTCAGAAGATTAATAAATGGGGGGGGGGCACCTTTCAAAGTCCTATTTGCCTCCATGTTATTTATTCATTTATAAGTGTCACAGCTCAAACAAAATCTGTAGTTAGCAAGCAAATATTTAACCTCAAACTAAATACTGAGTTAGCAAGCAAAATATTTAAATATTTAGCATTTAGTAGCTGAACAGCGACATCAAACAAGTATGCTCTGTTCCAATTGCAGAACTACCGTATTGCATCCTTGTGTTCTCGGCAAGAACGGACTAACAGCTCTACTTGCCGAGCACACAAGAACCTGCTTGCATACTTGAGTATTAAGAAACAGCCAAAGTTACCACTGTGAGTAAATCTAAGTGTCGAAAGGTTCATTTGATATATAAAATATATGTAATTTGGGTTTTTTGTACCTTGTTGTGAAGAATTATTGAATTTTATACATTTATTATGGTATTTTTTTTACTCATTATTTTATGAGTTGTTTCTCATAACTTTCTCCGACATCCGATCTGGGTATCTAGAGTTCGATAACAGCAGTGCTTAGTTTGTTCCCGTTTGAACATCTTTAGGAGACGAAATTACAGCTTTGTGAAGATGGAAGCGACTCTGAACCATAGGCACCCATGTAAAATGCGTGCTTGTTGGTCTAGGGCTACCTCCCAGAATGTTAATTTCTTGTTTTAAACAATGACTGCACAGGGTGTTTTTATCAAAGAGCGCTTAAAAAATTTATTCTAAATCAAAAGAAAGGGTCAAAAACATGAATCCCACCTGTAGAGCATTTATAAATATGCCTGGATTGCTGCAGATTTACTGAGAACAAGAGTTTTCTTTACAAGATTTTAATCCTTAACAATCTGAGATTTTCCAATTATTTAAAATTCCTCCAAAAATGTAATTTGTGTTTGCAGGACAAGGAACCGGAGCCAAAGTCTAAACAGCATTTATTCAATATAAAAATTAGTTAATAGATAAATTGTTTCATGTATTTTACAACCGCTCTCTGTGCTAAAAACAGAAAAGGGGGAAAAAACATCTGACAGACCTCCTGGTCGGGGATTATGATGGATTTTCAGGGTTCTGAGGTCAAGTCTTGATTTGTTTAACAGTGTAATTACCTTGCTAATTACCAAATGGCTTAAAGCCATCTGGAAGGTGCAGAAAAGACAACACAGAAAAGCAGCAGCTCTGCAAAAATTATTTCATAAAAGAAAATATGAATGTATTTCATCATGAAAACAGAGACACTGTTGGTAACATTTTTCCAGCCATCAGGTTTACTAGTCGGTTCTTCATCTCATGCATCAGGAAATAAAGCTTTTCCTTGCAAGAGTGGGGTTCAGCGTATTTCCTAATGACTATTGGATGTCAGGTGGAGGAGCAGACGGAATCAAACTCACAACTTTCGGAAAACCGCTTCCCACTGACCAACAGCCACCATACATTCCACATTTATGTTCTTATACAAGATGTTCCGAATTACAGCACCAAACTGGATAACATGGATAAAAACATGTTTTCCTCATTTATTCTCCTTTATTGCTACATAAAAACACACTAATATTATTGAAATAACAAATAGTTTCTGAATGACTCATTACGTAATTGATAATTAGCAGAAACATAGTTAGGATCAGTTAAAGACTGAGTGTGTTAAACTGGACACTTTGAGCCAGTAAAGAAACCGACATGTGGGAGAAGATCTGCTTTCCATTAGGACACGACCTTCAAGGGTAATCCAGACTACAAAGGCCTTTCAGATGTAATTCTCCGCAGTAAGTGAAGATTTAACTTATTATTTGCTCTTCCAAAGCCGAATCAGAAAAAGATGAAAGACTTGGAAAGGGCACCATCATAAGTCATCTACTCTACATGGAGGGCATCAAGTTTTTTGATTCAAAATGATCCAGCAAAGCAGGATATTCAACATGGGTATATGAAGGTCAGTCGTATTGGATCAATGTGACAGAACGGTGTCCAAGACAAGAAAGATCAGAATCAGAATCCAATTTATTTGCAAAGTTTGTGCACACAAGCAAGGAATTTTACTTTGGTTAATATATGAACATAACATCAACCTAAAGGTAAGAGTCTAAACATTCTGTGTCCAGGATGTGTGGGGTCTGCAGAGATGTTAGCTGCACCTTTCTAGATCCTAGACATGTACAAGTCTCAGATGGAGGGAAGGTCAGCCTTGATGATCCTCTCTGCAGACCCGAGTGTTTGTTGCAGTCTAGGATGAGAGAAACTACGCAGTGATGGAAGAACACAGGACAGACTGACAACTGGAGAAGGTTCTACTTCTTGAGTTGCTGGAGGAAGTCCAGTCTCTTCTGAACCTTTTTCTGAACAGTGTCTATGTTTGAGGAGCATCTCAAGTCCCAAGAAAGGTTGGCTCCTAGGAACTGGAAGTGATCCACAGTAGACTCACTGTTGTTGAGGATTCACATAACCGAATGGGTTAACCTACCCAAAAATCAACACTGCAATTGTTTGAGACAGCCAGAAATGCTTTGGGACCAAATATTGATAAGGCTGGAATAAAGTCAACCAATTAAACGTAAGGTAGCCCCTGAAAAGCCAACTGTAGTTGAGAAACTAAGTCCAGTTGACATTTATGTGTGAGAACACACGGCCTACCAATTAAAGAGAATCAAGACGGTAAAAATAGGAAGAAGTTATCATGTTCAGTAGAGTGCTCGTCTTCTTGTTGGGGGAGAAGATGAGAACCGTAAAGATGTCAAGGCTGGAGAAGTAGCTGAGCGTCAACGGCTTGTTGTCTACCGTCAAGGGGCAGGTGGATGTGAAAACCGAGACGCTTTGCTGGCTGCAACGCAACAATCTAACTCTGTGGTGGTGGACTAAACAGAAAACATGGCGGCACTGACGGAGATAGGGTGCATTAACACCTGACAGTCCAGTAGACTCAGTTGGATTCGGGACCAAAGTTGCAACATGGTCGCTTTTTTTGGCTGGTGTGTTTCATTTTCAAACTCCCCTTTGTCAAATGAACTTTTGAGAGACATGTTTACCTCCTCAAATGTGGTGGCACTGCACCAAGAAGCACTAAACGCAGGGGCCTTTCCTGTTCCATGAAATGTAAACAAACATGGAGTTGCAACAGATTTTAGATGCAGTTGTTGTTGCACGGTTGTTCTTGGTTGTATTTACCCAGAATGCCCAGCGCTATAGTCCGGTTCCTGCTTTTGGAGCGTCCTCTTGTCCGCTTGGCATTCACTTATGCAATCAGACTGCACTGGAGTTCATTTCAGCTGAACCGAGACCTAGGTTTTTAGGCGGACCAGAGTTCGCCTTTTTGTCCGCATTGGAGTTCAATTGCCCATTCCAACCTCAAATAAACCAGACTTAAGACTGGCAGGTGTGAAGGCACCCATAACAATCTCAATACAGGTCGTAAGTCCATCGCAGGGCAACATTGAGACACAGGACAAAACAACGATGCACGCAACGTTGGGGGCAATTTAAAGAGACCAATTAACTGGAGTGCACCCACACATGCACACTCAATGCAGAAAGAACCCAGGCTGGGATTTGAACCTAGGACCTTCTTGCTGCAAGGCAACAGTACTACCAACTGTGCCACTGTGGAGCCTGTCCTGATTCACCACGTCCCAAAGAGATCTGGACAAAGGACTACACTGAACTTTTTATCATGTTACAGAAACCTGTTTCAAATAGTTCAAGCTATTTGTTCATGATGCGTTTATATAAAGGGAAGTAGACATTAGAAGAAGGGTACACAAGAGTCATAAAGGGATGGACAACACTCAGGTAAGGCTGTGGTGTTTAAGCAATGCTAATGTGCTAAGAGGCCCATAGGTGCCAGACTGATTACCCTCTCACAATTATTACACTTCTAGTAGAACTGCTGCCTTGCAGCAAAACGGTGCTGGGTTTGAATCCCAGTGCATGGAGTTTGCATGTTCTCCTCGTGCATGCGTGGGTTCTCTCCAGGTACTTCTGACAGGTTTACTGGTCTCTCTAAATTGTCCTTAGGTATCCGTGTGTACATGCGTCTCTGTCCTGTGTCAGTGTTGCCTCGTGATGGACTGGCAACCTGTCCAGGATGTAGTCTCCCCGCGTCTCCCACATGACTCTCCAAAGCCAGGGGCTATATACGATGGATGGAGGATGTTACACAATCACCACCTACCTGAAATATTGATACAAGGCAGGATGGATGAATGCCTTCATGTTGCTCGCACAAAATTCTGACTCCAATCAAATACCGTAGCTTTAATATTGTGGTTTGGGGCAGCATGTGGTGTAGTTATAGCGGCCACCTATATGCAGAGGTTATTGGTCCTTGACACAGCGGTCCGGGTTTCGATTCCTGACCCTGGGATCTTTGCTCCATGTCTTCTCCCCTTCTCTTTCTCCCCATGCCTGGATTTACCCTCCTGGACCCCCGTTTCCTTGATCCGACCTTGGATCAATTAAGGTAAGGCAATGGATGGAATATGAATGTCTTTTGAGGCTCGTTTATCTCCTGTTGGCTGATGTCAGAAAGCAGTTGGCTGAATAAAGGTGTTTATAAATTAATCTGGTAATATTCAGATTCCTCTTCATCTCCAACTCTGGACATCATCACCATTTTTTTTAACAGGAGCCAGACTCCAGAAGGATTGGGATGCTGTAAAATCTCTGTACTTTGTAACACTGAGAACACATGTGGCCCCTGTTGTAAATGATAATTGTCTTCTCCTTTGTCATAGAACAGATTCTCAGCTAAGTTGCAGGAAAACACGAAATGGTGAAGATAAAAGCAAAAGTCTATAGATTTGGTTACAGGGTGAGTTCTTCTGAGGACTGTTCCTGAGAGCTGCGCTGGTTTTGTTGTGCTCGAGTCCATCCCATTCTCATTATAACGATGCTTCTAAACTCTGCGCGCTCTGGATCTTGTCAAGAAGATGCTCCGATCACAGTTAATCTCCCGCAACGCCTAGGAATGCCTCTGATGTTCTGATGGGAATCAGTTCTCTAGGAATTCAGTCAGCAACATGTGTCACAAATTTAAGCCACCCAGATTAATCAGATAGTATTAGAGACTTAGCATGTCTGCCTATTAGTTATGCCATTAGAAGAACGATCTCATTATGTCACTGGGGAATAAACTAATCAGCTAATAAAAACATTTTTAAACATTCCTCTGTTACTGCTTCAGATTTATAGGCAACATTTTCCCAAACATCCACTAATTTGAATTATGACTCACTCTTTCAACCTGTGCTCCCCAATCTTACACTCTCCCGCTCTGTCATCATCTCCTAATTTATATCTCAGGCTGAATTTATTTTAGTGCTCTGCAGCTGCACAATGCACCTCAATGAACAGCCAGCAAACTATTACTCAGAGAGTTCCCTGCAGGGGCAAAACGCCGTCTCTGCAGCAGGAGGCCAAACTGCTGCTGCAAAGATCAGCGAGTGAACGCAACCCAAATGTTGGTTTCTGAGAATAAACAGATCTGTACATAGATTATATTTAAAAGCATGCTGCTAACACTTCCAAACAAAAGGCACGCGAACAAATCTGAACTAAAAATACACTCTTACCAACACGAATCTCTTATTTTAAGGGATTTACTGATTAAAAAAAAAAAAAAACGTTTTCCAGGGTAGAATGATTATTCAACAAAAAATAAACTGCAATGCTTTCGCAAAAACAGCTCATCTGAATTTATTGTACAGGTTCACCAATCCACACAGGGTCAAAATTTAACATACAGGTAGATTTTTGAAGTCAAACAGCCCACAGACTTTTCAACAGGGTTGACGTCTGGGTTTTGGGAAGGCCCCACCAGAGACCATCTAGCTGCTGATTTAAGTTAAAGTTTAACATTTTGGAGAAGAGCTACATTAGATATCTAAACTGGAGTGTCATTGCATTGTTTTAATATTGCAATTGCAAAGCACTGCTTGGATGCAATATCTGTGCCAGTTATTAGTGCTGTACATGCGACGTCGCTCAATCTGGACATAGGATCCCAGTCTAATGTTTTACTAACTATGCTATCCTGATATGGAGGTAGTAGCCCTTCTTAAATATTTAATTGGGAGAACCACAGCCCCATCGCATGATGCTGCCACCCCAATGCTTTACAGTTGATAATGCACTTTTAGGTTGAAAAAGCCTCACCTTAACGCCTGCAAACAGCTCAATCCTTGCCTTGTCTGACCATCAAACTTTTCTCCCGAAGGGATTTGGCTTGTTTCCATAGGCTTGAGCACCCTCACCCTGGGTTGCTCTAGTAGAAAAGCCCCCAAAAGACTTTCCCAAGTTTAGGAAATAAACAATTCTCCCTCTTAAATGTTATCGAACAAATATTCTGCAAAGAGAAAGAGCTCTTAATCATGACCACTAACCAGAACTTAACAGGCATTGGTCTAAGGCCAAGCACCACTTTTAAGATGTAGTTGAATTATTATATCCGAGCCTGTATGTATGATTTTGACCCTTCCAGAGAAAATCCACTTTAAATGTAAAGTTGCGAACCCTGATTTATATTGTTTGTTGTATAATATTTCCTTCCTGGAAAAGGGGCAGTTCAGATAAACCACCAAAAAGCACGTAACTAATATGAGATTGAAAACCCAAAAAGAGCAGACGGAAAGTTCTGACCGCATCTGTCTTCAAATGGACACAGCCCCCAAAAAATCAGAATATCAAATTTGTTATTGCTTCTGAAAAGTGCCAGCAATGGGTTTCATTAAACGGGGAATGGTGAGAGAAACCCTTGCAACAGCTTGGTGGAAAATCCCAAAACTAATGTGGGAAATTATAAACAAATTGGTTACATGACTGAATACAAAAATGTGCTTCCCAGAGAGGATTTCTAATGTGAAAACAGGGATTCATTATTCAACCAAAAAGCTGCACAAACTGGCATTTTTCAGGTTTTGAGGTAAACTAAAATTTCGTATCACACTTTTCCTCTGAGTTTAAGGTGCAAGGAGTATTGTGAAAATTCACCCTGCACTAATAAACTCATAAACCTCAGGCACTCACCTTCAGAGATTCATGTTCATTTATTTTCTAAGATAAAATCCTTGTTCAACAATGAAGTCATTCACTTTTTAATATTAGCTGCATCACAAATAATTTGCAATCTGCTTTCAAATCTTGTAGCATATCTATCTATCTATCTATCTATCTATCTATCTATCTATCTATCTATCTATCTAGATAGATAGATAGATAGATAGATAGATAGATAGATAGATAGATAGATAGATAGATAGATAGATAGATAGATAGATAGATAGATAGATAGATAGATAGATAGATAGACTGCTCAAAAGAATAAAGGGAGCACTAAAATACCACATCCTAGATCTGAAAGAATGAAACATTCCTATAAATATTCTTTAGATAGTTGAATGTGCTGACAACAAAATCACACAAAAATTATCAATGGAATTCAAATTTATCAACCCATGGATGTCTGGATTTGCAGTTACACTCAAAGTGGGAAAAACACACTACAGGCTGATCTAACTTTGATGTAATGTCCTTAAAACAAGTCAAATGAGGCTCAGTAGTGTGTGTGGCCTCCATGTCCCTGTATGACCTCCCTACAACACCTGGGCATGCTCCTGATGAGGTGGAGGATGCTCTCCTGAGGGATCTCCTCCCAGACATGATGTCCCAGATGTGCTCAACTGGATTCAGATCTGGGGAACGGCCGGGCCGGTCCATAGCATCAATGCCTTCCTCTTTCAGGAACTGCTGACACATGGCAGCCACATGAGGTCTAGCATTGTCTCACATAAGGAGGAATCCAGCGCCAACAACATCAGCATATGATCACACAAGGGGTCTGAGGATCTCATCTTGGTACCTAATGGCAGTCAGACTACCTCTGGTGAGCACATGGAGGGCTGTGCGGCCCCCCAAAGAAATGCCCCCCTACACCATTACTGACCCACTGCCAAACCGGGTCATGCTGGAGGATGTTGCAGGCGGCAGAATGTTCTCCACGGCGTCTCCAGAGTCTGTCACATTTGCTCAGTGTGAACCTGCTTTCATCTATGAAGAGCACAGGGCGCCAGTGGCAAATTTCCCAATCTTGGTGTTCTCTGGCAAATGCCAAATGTCCTGCACGGTGTTGGGCTGTAAGCACAACCCCCACCTGTAGACGTCGGGCCCTCATACCACCCTCATGGAGTCTGTTTCTGACCGTTTGAGCAGACATGCACGTTTGTGGCCTGCTGGAGGTCATTTTGCAGGACTCTGGCAGTGCTCCTCCTGTTCCTCCTTGCACAAAGGCAGAGATAGCGCTCCTGCTGCTGGGTTGTTGCCCTCCTACCGCCTCCTCCACGTCTCCTGATGTCCTGGCCTGTCTCCTGGTAGCGCCTCCATGCTCTGGACACTACGCTGACAGACACAGCAAACCTTCTTGCCACAGCTCGCATTGATGTCCCATCCTGGATGAGCTGCACCACCTGAGCCACTTGTAGAATCCGTCTCATGCTACCACTAGAGTGAAAGCACCGCCAGCATTCAAAAGTGACTAAAACATCAGGCAGAAAGCTCAGGAACTGAAAAGTGGTCTTTGGTCACCACCTGCAGAACCACTCCTTTATTGGGGGTGTGTTGCTAATTGTTTATAATTTCCACCTGTTGTCTAGTCCATTTGCACAACAGCATGTGGAATTGATTGTCAATCAGTGTTGCTTGCTGAGTGGACAGTTTGATTTTACAGAAGTGTGATTGACTTGGAGTTACATTGTGCTGTTTAAATGTTCCTTTAATTTTTTTGAGCAGTGGATGTATAGCTAGCAAGCACCTCACACTTCTGCAGCAGCAGCAACCCTTTGTCCACAAAGTCACTGTGCAAAGTGTTGCAGAAGTCATCAGCAAACATTCCCTTTCACTTTGACGCAGCACACGAGGAATGCACGTTCCACGCACCTGGCGAGTGTGAAAGGGCTGCACCCGTGACCCCGCTGTGTACTTTCAGGACCGCAGAGACAGGAAAACCTCTCACCTGGGAGTCTGAGGTTGGGAAGGCTCTGCCTCTCTCATGTCTCATTCTATCGGGCTTGGTTATCCAGAGCTATCTTTGTAGTTATGCTGCTATAGGCTTAGACTGTTGGAGGACAGACTGACCATTTTTCTTCACTTTGCTACTTTTCCCTTCTACTATCTTCAATTGCATTATTTACTGTTATTAAAACTGTTAACTTTATATTTTCTCTCAGTCAGTGCGTTTAAATGTGCATCTAAATCGAGCTATGACAATAATCGAGCTAATACCTTAACCAGAATGTGAGCCTTTCTCCGAGTTTACAGGTCAGTTGGTAAATTGAATGACGTGCGTTAGACTCTGATGTTAGGTGGCGAAAGGCGCCCTCTCTTGTTGGCAGTCTTCCGGTTGGCGACAGTGAAGCAGGCAGAGTAAAAGCAGGATATGCACAATAAGCAAAGAAATGTATGACAACAACGCTGCAGCACAGTACATTTGTAACGTACGGTACTGTTTGATTGTGACACACATGTTGTTGCTGTCGTGTTTTTGTCGTAATAGTCTCACTGTTTCCGCTTCTACGTTCTCCTCATTTCCGGACATTGCAGTGCCCATGCTGCTAATAGCTCAGCCAACCTGGGATGTCGTTTACACGCAGAGAAATGTGACTTTTTAATCGCATTATCTGGGTGTCTTAGCTCAATTAGGAGTAGGCCAGTTCGGTTCAACTTAAGACAGACTAAGGTGTACACATGCACTTCAAAAGTCCAAATTTGGTCGGACTAGGGCAACAATTCGGTTTCTCCTACTGCATGTAAACCTAATGAGGGTTTTTCTCTTTATAGAAGCTACACCTGGGATGATGTTCTCGGATGTGATGCCTTCTTAGAAGGGCATCAGCTGGAATGATGCTCCCAGTAACTGAACGTTCTCCCACTCCTGTTATCAACTTACTTTCTTGAAAATAGAAAGTAGTCTTACATCGGTTCTCCTGTTCTTCTGTGTCTCTTCTCTGTCTTCTCAAAGCCCGTGTCTGTCGTGCAGATTGGCGCTCGTACTGAGCCTGGTTCTACTGGAAGTTTCTTCCTGCTAAAGGGGAGTTTTTCCTCTCCACTGTCGCTACATGATTGCTCAGCATGAGGGATTGCTGTGAAGTCAACGACACAACGCAGTCAACTGTCTAATTGTTTATTTATTTATTCACAGAAAACATCAAGTTTTATGTTTACAGCTTCAAAGTAAAAGAGCGTTCTGTAAAAAGGACTCCCCAGAAGCAATAGCCAGCTTATAAACAGGGGTCCATCAAGACACAAGAGCATCACTAATAACAAGCCAAGAACAAAGTTAAATTAAATTAAAAAATAAAGACCACCTGCCCAACACCTATCCGCACAATCAGCAACACCACTACACCACAAAATATACTGACAACAGTAAGCACACATCGCACAACTCATCCATCCCTCAACCAAAATCCAAAAGTAGGGGTACTCAAACGTCACAAGAGAGAAAGTCAAACAAGTCAATCAAATGTGAAACCATCAGCCTTGTGGGGTCAGTCATACATAATGTTGTAGCAATTTGTGTTTAAAATGCTTTTTAAATATATTAAGAGAAGGTAATCCCTTTATAGAATTATCAACCTCATTTCAGATCTCAGGACCATTACATGCTACACTAAAGCTATTACACTTCACCTTACGTTTTTCCCTTGTAATAGAGTTCTCCTTCTAGTGTTATGGTTATGAGTAGTAGAAGTGACTGGAATGAGATGGCAAAGTTTTGGATTCAATTTATATACTACATTATACATAATACAAGCATTTAAAAAAACGGTTGCACTCAGCGAGCTTCAGAAGCTTGAACCAATAATACAATAATGATATTACCGTCACTACATGTTGGTCAAGGAGGAGTGAATGCTGCAAGTAGGGCTGCAACAACGAAATAATAATAAAATAAATAATACTCCCCAAATGATCCCCAAATAATTGTTTTTGGCAGCCCTAGCTGCAAGTCAATGACTTGATGGAACATGCAAGGTTTCCTTAGAAAGAAAACTTTTAAACTAACTGGTATAATTAACTGAACTTAAAAAACTGTTTAATGAGTAGGATGAATTAGAATGGATTTATGATTGAATTAAAAATGTCCTTTTTTTTAATAATGTGACTTGAGATGACGTGTGTTGTGAAATGACTCTAAATAAATAAACTGAACTGAAGCCTGGAAACCATTTTTTAAAAAGTCTTCAAATTATAGTTATTGAGAGAATGGCAAAAAAAAGAGAGTCATGTTATATATTCGAATATTTAAAAAGAGCATTTTAAAACATTGTATTTTTTTAAAGCATGTGGTGGAAGAGCAGCAGCTACTAAATAACCAAAATCCATCAGCTTCCTTCCTTCAGCCACGTTAGTAATTTAAACCTTACTTGATTGTGGACTTATATAAATAATAAAAAGAAAAAAAGCTGCTGAGTTATACTCACAAAATGCTGAGTCACTGGTTGCTAAGAAGATTTCTGTCTTTTTTTGGAAAGCAGGTGAGAGGTGAATCCCACAGCGCCACACAGAAACAGAATTTAAAGCCTTAAACAAACAGCAACTGTGTCAAAACTATGTTTCATACTGAAAACATTCTTTGACCATGAGTGGCAAAACTTTCTGGTGGCAACACGCGTATATTTCTATGTGCCTATAAGTGTTTTGTGTAGGAGATATGAGAGGTTAAAACTGCTCTAAGCTTTTAAGGGAAGACTTGTGAGGTGAACTGAAATGGGAGTGAATGAGAATTTAGGTGTGAACTTTCTGCACTCAGGGCTGATTTGACAGAAAACTGTAAGTCCCACAGCAGTGAGAGACACACTGGTGAAAGTAGTGAAAAATACCAATGTTTTGATGTATTATCTGTACATGTGTAAATAACACTGTACAGTGGTAAAATGCAAAAATATTAATAAATCTTGAACCGTTTCATTGGATAAAAACCAGACTGAAACTGCAGCTGTCTGTGAACCATTTGCTGGAAAGTCCTGCTGGGTTCTCTTTACTCTTTTTGACAAAAATCGCACTATTGTCTCCCTCTAAAGTTAACAAATGCATGGCTGCCACACGTACATTTTTGTTTGGCTTTTTTCCCCACCCCTTGTAATGGTAGCAGCGACGTGAAAACCAAAAGCGGCTCCTAGAAAAACTGCAGCTGGCTGAACAGTGAACCAAATAACCCGAGACGAGAAGAGAAACCACATGCAGATGCAGGACAGGTTGAATGTTACACTCTGGTCTCTGCAGCCAAGTCAGCCCACAGCCTGAACCTTACCAAACCTCATCTTAATTCTAAAACTAGTGATGCCGTGAGAGCGGCCCAAAGTGTTAACATACACGCATATACGTATATAAAACTCAAAACCTCAGACTGGTCCTTACTGAAAGACAACTGCATGAGCAAAGAGGAGGAGGGAAGCTACACAGCTCGGGTCGGACTCACTCTGCATCTCTTGCCTGCTCCCTCTCTCTCATTCTCTGTTTCATGTTTGCACGTTTTGGTCCAGAATCTCATAATCAATTCCCCAAAAATCCAGCGATAGAAGGAAAAAACGGCTGCAGGAGGTGGACTGAATGGGCTGCATCCCACCGAGGAAAATGCCAAGAAAGTTAAATGTACAACAATGTATTTGTTTAAATATGAAGAACTCTGCTAAGTGAGTCGTATTTGTTTTCCTGCATTGTATGAAAATAAGACCATATTGGGTCAGTCTTGCTGTAGCTTCTGAACATTTTACATGCAGCAAGAAAGCACAGGCACAACATAAGTAGCCTACATGTCTAATTCTTTAAGGAACCAAAAGAAAACCGATTAAAAAAGAAAGAGATTATGGCACGACAAAACTGAAAAATCCAGCTGAGATTTGGGAGATGCAACATCCTTCGGCCCAGCAGATGTTGGAGCTCAAATCCCGTTTTATGTCCATCAAACTGGTATGTTTGGAATTTTTCGGATTAAACTTGGAACTGATTATGTCTTTCTGTCATTTTGCGTCACCTGAAAGCAACAAATGCTTGATTTCTTTTCAGCTTGAAAGGTTCTCTGACGATTACTCACTTTATTTTATTTAGACTGGAACCTACATGGACAGAAGATAAAGTGTAGTGATGATGATGATCGATAAAAACCAGAAACTACTGAATCTCAGACACCAAAATAAATACTTATCATAGACAGAAGAAGGCTCATGTATGAGCTTATAACGGTGTTCTTGCAGAAATTCAGAAGTTCTGGGTTTCATCCAGCACAAGACGCTTGTCTATGTTGCTTTCTTTCTTCGTGTGACCTCTTGATGTAATTAACTATCATTAATCTCTGAGGGCCTTTCACCCATCCACTGGTCAGTTATAAGCAGAACAGAACCATAAATACCTGGATGAGCTCCCCGCACTCCTGCAGCTGTTGTGAGCTGCACCCATTTGTCTGCAAAGTGTTGCAAATGTCATCAGCAGACCTGGAACGCACGTTTCGCGCACCTGGCGAAAGTGAAAGTGTTGCACCCCACTGCGCACTTTCAGGACCCCCCTCCCCCTCTCACCTGGGCGGCTGAGGGCTTAAATTGAACCCCTTTAAGCCCGATTTAAACTGTCTGCCATAAGGTTTCACCTTAAAACCAGAGCCTGGATCCTCAACCAGTGCTCTGAAAGTGGGAACTGTCCTTACCTTTTTAGAAACCGCCTCCACGCCCAGAAAGTCCTCCCAGAAAACACGGAGCAGGTAAACACGTAAGAGGACGCGGCACCTCGACTGTCCCGCTGCGCTCCGGGGATGCGTAAAGTCTCTGCGCTCTCAGACGTGGCGGCTGGACTGATCTCCTGTCATTAAAGCGGATCGATAAGAATCCATTCACAGAGCTGTGCGTAAATATCAGCTTGGCAAGGCCGTTTCCCGTTCAGTCCACGCATGGAGTCGCCGCGCTCTGGCTCTAGGTTCCACCAAGTGCGCAACAGGGAGCCTGCAGTTTCTTCCAATCACTTCACACCTAAATACAGGCTGAATTTCAAAATAAAAGCCTGGCTGCACACACCTCCATCCTCACCGTGACAACACAGCCCACATCCTCTTTTACAAAGCAAAAGCTCAACGCTCCACCTTTCAGAGTATTTTCTGATTCATTATTAGGTTCAAACGTTAAATCAGTGACTTTCCCTTAAAATTTCTTACTAGAGCTCATTATTAGATTGTTTAAGAGAGAATTAGTTTATTTTAACTTAATTCTTGATTTATTTCGCACATGTAAACAATTACAAGAAGTAATTTTAAAACATCCTTGATTTATTTCACACACGCGCGCAAGTCTGTATTGCTACCCGTATTAGGACTTTATATTGACTTCCGTTCATTTTAATAGTTCCATTTATGCCAAACCCAAACCCTAACCCTATTCATTACCAGTTAATTCCTAACCCTAACATTAACCAAAACATAATTTACACCATACCTCTAAACCTAACCCCTAACCCTAAAAAAGGGGTCCAGCATATTAGGACCAGGCTTTGGTCCCTATAAGGTCCATCAGTCTTCAGAAGGTTGGCGAATATGCCAGAGAAGGTCCTAAATAGGGTAACTAAACAAGGACACACACACACGGTGGATTAAAGAATGCAGGTATTTATTGCCACATCCACAAGATAGTTATTACATTAACTGTACAAGAATAAATAAATATTTATCATGAAAGCCAAATATTAGCTTTATACACAGGGGCTCTTGGAAGTACACACACCCCCAGTCAAATGCTGGCATGTAGGGATGTAAAAGAATGAGACATAATATTCTAACTTTTTTTCCACCTTTAATATGACATTCAACGTTTTGGTTGAGTTCAACTTTTCCCCCACATTCTGAGTTTTCGGTAGTTCATCACCAATCTGCCTTGAAGAAGTTCCCCTAATGTCTCACATCTCTTGTCCACAGACCTCCTGGAGTGACTCCAAAAGGTTTGTTCAAGACCAAAATGACAGCAAGACAAAGGGATGTGCATGGTTTATTGGAGGTTTATTGGAAAAAAACAACAACAAACCAAAAAAAAAAAAAAAAAACAGAAAAACTTACAGCACAAGAGGAAACCAACCAGCAACCAGGGCAACAATCGAATCCCCTCGGAGAATGACACTTACATACTGGGGTGAACACAGATGGGTCTAATTAGCACAATGAACGTCAGCTGTGGGGGAATCATGCTGCGGTAACTGAGGAAAAACTGAGGACATATGAGAAAATGACTGAAAGAGTACTGAGGGAACCAGGAGGCAAAGACCCAGAAACCAGAGAAGAGTAGAAACCAGAAACAGTAAAAGGATTAATCAAACCAGAAGGAACATGGAAAATCCACAGAGAATAACCATAACTTAAAATGGCAAGTCATATCAGAAAATATCAAAACTAAGCAGGGAGCTAAAAAAGAAAAGAAAAGCAAAGAGTGGCATTATGGCAAGGAGTTTGTTTATGTGTTTCACCAACAAAACAGTTCAAAGTGTTTCACATGATGGAAAAAATAAGAGTGCATTTCAGTGTCATAAAAAAGGAAAGTACTGAAAAGATCCATTTTGATTATTAATCAATGGCAGCTCTAAACAGCCTTGATTTAACAGAACTCTGTGTCAGCAGTTTTGCAGTCATCTGGAAGTTTGTTCCAGATTAGAGGAGCATAAAAACGTGAACACTGATTCTGGGGATGTAGAGTAGACTTGAACCAGAAGACCTGAGTGGCCTCGGAAAGAAACTGACCGAGGCGATGAGTGAGAGAGGGCAGTTTTGAAATGTTTCGAAAAGTTTTGGATTCGGAACAAGCCTGACATACGTGGAAAGCCAGGTGAATTGAGTTTGTATCGATCGCTGAGTAATAGATGCACATTTGCGGCATGGACCTGCTCCTGAACCTAAGTTATCACATCAACTCTGTTTAATGTATTTTGGTGCTTAGCCATTCAGTAATTTATAATGTAACAAAAGTACTTGGTAGAAATTCTTACATGTTTTTATCTTTAGTCGGATTGATTACTGCAACAGCGTCTTCACAGGTCTGCCTAAAAAGTCAACCAGACAGCTGCAGCTGATCCAGAACGCTGCTGCTCGTGTTCCTCACTAGAACCAGGAAAATAGAGCACATCACCCCAGTTCTAAAGTCCTTACACTGGCTCCCTGTAGCTCGGAGAATACACTTCTAAATACTTTGACTAGTTAATAAATCATTGAATGGCTCAGCACCAAAGTATGTGGAAGATACTGTTACTATTCCAACCCCCACCAGACCACTCAGGTCCCCTAATTCCAGTCTACTCAACATCCCTAGAATCAGAACCAAACAGGGAGAAGCAGCTTTCAGTTTCTATGCTCCTCTAATCTGGAAAAAGCTTCCAGACGACTGCAAAACTGCTGAAACACTGAGTTCCTTTAAATCAGGGCTAAAAACCATCTTTTTAGAGCTGCCTTTGATTCATTAATTAATAATAGCTGAGAGCTATTACCAGCAGTGTGTTTAATGTTCTTTATATTTCTAATGTTGGTTTTTCTGTTTTTAATGTTGTTTTATCGCTGCTATTATTTTCCCTCTAATCACCCAAAGCACGTTCAAGTGCCTTATTGTTGAAATTGTGCTAAACAAATAAATTTGCCTTGTCTTGCCTTACAGGGCGCAATTTGCAAAATGAGCTGCCACAGAGACTGTTTCCTTCCCCCAAGACTGTCTCTCTGATGAACACAATAAACACCTTACAGTCTGAGTACTTAGATACTCTATTGTGAAGCTAAATACGCATTTTGTGCACTGCCACAACAAGCCTAATTTTTTTATAATTTTCTCTATTTAAAAAAATGTTTGTACATACATGTACACACTGTTCCTTTTACCCTTTATTTCATTCATCTACAGTTTATATATTTATACGTAATGTCTGGTCGCTGTCAACGTTTGAAACAAACAACCAAATTCATTGTTTGTGCACACAATCTTGGCCAATATACCTGATTCTGATTCTGTTAGTTTAAAATAATGTGTATTTTTTGTATTGTAATTATAAATATGTACTCTACTGACATATAATAAATTTTTGATGTATTTAAAATATTTACAGAACACATCGTCTACACAGTCTATCCTTGCAGGGAGACTGATGTCTATCTCCAGTGGTCACTGGGTGAGAGGCGGGGTCCACCCTGGACATCACAGAGACGCATAGGACAGACAACCATGCACCCTCTCACACCTGAGGAGAATTTAGAGAGACCAATTAACCTAACAGTCATGTTTTGGGACTGTGGGAGAAGCTGGAGTACCCGGAGAGAACACGCGCATGCACAGGGAGAAGATGCAAACTTCATGCAGAAAGACCGCTGGCCAGGCTTCAAACTCAGAACCTTCGTGGTCCAAGGCAACAGTGCTACCAGCTGCACGTTTTTAATGAGTGTGTTGCTAATATTAATACAAATGTGCTAGATATAACTGCTGCACAATGGCAGAGTTAAATAAGGACTGCTGGATGCTCTGGTAATTGCCAGATAACACCTACACTTTTTCTGTTTGGAAGAAATAAATATCAGAATATGTGTATATATATATATATATATATATATATATATATATATATATATATAAAATCAAAATTGCAATAAGATTATCCTAATTATACCAGGGGCACAGAAAAACAACTTCAACGAAGTAGGTTCAGGAGGCAGGCTGATGAGGAGAACTAAGGAACTTTATTCAGACAAAACAAAGTAGATGATGGAAGTTCCTGAAAATGAATGCAATACTGATGAATATGACTTGAAACTGAACCAAAAAGCAACAGATCTCACCTGCACAATATGAACAATATGAGATTAGATGACAGACACTTAGCAGCTGTAACCAGAACCATGGGAACGGGGCAGAAAGCAGAAATCTGCATAACCACAAGCGTCACATTACACAAAACTATAGAAGCACCCAGATGATAAAACTAGGTATCCTAAATATCAGAGACGGGCCGTCAGTCACTAAAGATTTATTATTAAAGAAGAAACAGGATCATTCATGTTTGTTTCAGCAGAATCAAGCGTATGAAGTTGTAATAAAATGTGGAGTACAGACCATAAAGTAAAGTAAAGTAAATCCACGTAAATGCATGCTTTAAATTTAATATTTTATTACAAAATAAAATGACTTTAAGGCGCTTCAGTAAAAGAAATAAAACTTCATCAAAGCAGCTTACATGCAGCTGGTTTGATTCAGCTTTCTTCTTCCAAGCCATTTTAATAGGAATGGAAACTGAGACCAAAAGGTTTTAAAGACATATGTGTCAGCTGTACTTTTAAAGTTTGCCTTTACAGTTTTAAGACTGGAAATGTTGAATTCTGCACAGCATCCTTCTTAGCTCCTAATGCAATGAGTTTTAAACACATTTAGTGGGATCCTGAAGGCTGGGATGGATTAAAATAGCAATTTAAAAAAGCTGCTGACTCAGCGCTCGCTATGGCGATTCCCCCAACAGCATTTTCCTGCTTCCAAAACACAAGAAGACAGAAGCACAGACAGTCATTTATCAGCCAAATATGTCTTTTTTCCCATCAGTCTACAGGGCTTTCTGGAGGAGATTTCCAAAGCTTTGGGACCCTAATGAACCTCAGGGAGAGACATTATTCACAAATGGAGAAAACGTTAACCTTCCCAGGAGTCTTGCTCCAAGAGCACATCCACAATTCATCCAGGAAGTTGAGGAAACACCCAGAACCTGAATTTGGAGTTCCTGATTTGTGTCAGGGCCAGCAACATCTTGATGATTTTCAGGGCTTTTGGGAAAACGTGCCCCGTTACATTTGGCGCAAATCTAACCTCACCTTTAAGAATAACAACATTATGCTGAGGGTCAAACATGGTGGCGGTAGTGTGATGGTCTTGGAAATTCTTTGCTGCTTCAGGACTTCAAGACAAAGGGATGTGCATGGTGGAGGAAAAACTGAGGACATATGAGAAAATGACTGAAAGAGTACTGAGGGAACCAGACAAGAGTAGAAACCAGAAACAGTAAAAGGATTAATCAAACCAGAAGGAACATGGAAACTTGATAGAACCATCAATTCTGCTCTCTAAAATCCCGAAGGAGAACGTCCGACCTGAAGCTTAAGCGCATTTTGCTCAGGCAGCAGAAAACTGATCTGAAGCCTCCCAGCAAGTCAACCTCTGAATGGCTTTTTTGCAATAGCTGCTGAGAATACAGTGAATTTACAATGAAAACTCTGTATAACCACACGGCGTACATTTGTATGAGTTTAGCTCTGTAATTTGAGAATATATTCAAACTACAACATGTGAGCAAGGAACATCTTTTGTCACCACAAACTCATTAGAACAGGACACATTTACTTTGAAAGTCAATTTTCCACCGGAACTGCGGACACGTAGACTTGACACACGACTTAATACGGGCGCGTGCTGACTCACCTGTTCCCTGGAAGCAGGTAAAAGCTGGAGCTCTCGATGCGCATGCGCCCCTCCCCTTCAGGCTGGGAGCTCCGTCCAGCATTATTGTTATTATTTTTGATTTTTCTTCTTCTCAGGCTAATTAAACCCGAGTTCCTTTTTCAATTAAAAGCAACATATTTTTAGATCATGACTGGGATTATATGTTGCATTCAGGTACATCATGTAGAGTCAAAACTCCATGAGAAAGTCCTTCGTGTTTTCATTCCTTCGTGTTTTACTTCCCTTTAATTAACGTTTACGTTTAATATGAAAATATAAAACTACACCCTACTATATTAGAAACAAGTTTATCTAAAAGAAATTAAAACTTTAGGGAAGACAGTTGTTTATCCTATTTATATTATAGTTTTAAATGTTTGTCTCTATAGTACATACTTCAGATAGTTTATCTGATAAAACAGATAAAACATAATAAAATCTAAGTAAAAAACAAAAATATAACCATGATAAAATTGGAATATATTTAAGATAAATACTACAATAAAACCAAAAAGTATAAAGTCAGAATAAAATAATCAGAATAAAGATATAATAATAAAACCAGGTTTAAAAATAGAATAAAACCTCAAGAAGATGTTTTCCCGTGAGTCTTAAAGCTAACCTAAACCTGCATTCTCCAGAGTAACAAACTACCCATACTGCTGCTTTTCATAAGATTTAAAAGACAGAGAAAGAAGTCAGATTAAAATCTAAATGAAACCAGGAAAACTAATTTATATATATATATATATATATATATATATATATATATATATATATATATATATATATATAAACTGAATAAAATTGAGATATAATGAAAATATTTGAAGAACTCCAGGAAAAACAAAAATAGGTTCAGATTATCATAAAACCAAATAAAATTTAAATAAAACAAAGCTAAAATTAATTTATATTTAGGATAAAAACTGAATAAAATTAGCAGAAATCTGGGATAAAATCTTTTTTTTTTTTTTTAAACAAGGATACAATTAAAATACAACCTGAATCTGAAAATACAACCAGATGAATAAGAATAGACTGAGGATAAAACAACAAATAAATCAGGATATATTTAGGAAGAAACCAGAAAAAGCTGAATAAAAAAAAACCTAGAATTTAACCAAGATAAAATCAGAATATATTTAGTATAAAAACTATAATAAAACCAAGATAAAATCAAAATAAGACAATGATGAAAAAAGGCATATAAATAGGATAGAATTAGAATAATAAAATCAAGTAAAAACTGAATAATACTCTTATAAATGTTTTTTCCTCAGAGTCTTCATGCTAACACACAGCTGCATGCTTCACAGCAGCAGACCTCCTGTTTCTGGTGATAATCAGTTAATCCTTGCATCTGATCAGCAGCACCTGGCTGCTGTTTGCTCTGTTGTTTTTGGGAAAACCGGCAGGTTTAACTCCCTCTGTCTTTAAACTATGGGCTGAGCTTTAATCAACAGTCCCCCGCTGGTTTTAGGAGAAAGCTAAACAAAATGCCATTACATCACCCCCATTTGTCACCAAATAAACCAGCAAATGGAATCCCACCAGTTCGTCTCCCAGGAGCTCAGAGGATGCAGGAATATGGAGCAGACCAAAACCCCGGAGGCCAAACTTCCCCCACAACCACACGTGTTTGCTGAGCTCAGATGGGAAAGCCCACGGGGGGAACGGGGCATTGCCCACCACATTCCTTTAAAGCAATATTTCCACTTCATCATCTCCACCATGCAGCAAAGTAAAAAAAAAAGTCATATCAGAGAAGAGATGAAGCCGAAATCTTGCACTCAGACAGGTTAGGTGCTGTAATTGTTGCGTCTGAAACATCGAGCTGCTTTGAATCAAACCTAAAAACTCATGTGTTTAGAATTGCCATAGAGTAAACGATTGATGTCTTATGTATCATATGTGTTCAAGCTTTATTGCTTTATTGCTGTTTTTCATGCTTTATTGTGTATCATGTGTTGTGTGTGTTTCATGCTAAATTGCTGCTTTTGATTTCCAATTGTTACATTCTATGTTTTTCTTTCTCACCAAATCATGTACAGCACCTTGAATTACCCTGTTGTTGAAAGTGTGCTTTATAAATAAAATGGCCTCGCCTTGTTGGCTTCCTTAGAGATTATTAGGTTTGTGAGCCGCTGAAAGCATGAAGGCTAACATCTGCCTGGAAGAAGAAAGAGAACGAGTTATGGTGAGAATCCATCCATCCGTCCGTCCGCCGTTCGTCCGTCCATTCTGTCCAATTATCGATTGATAATAATAATAATGGCTTGCATTTATATAGCGCTTTACGCCATTATTCATTCACTCTCACATTCACACACTTTTGGAAGCAAGCTACTATTATAGCCACAGCTGCTCTGGGACAAAATGACAGAAGCGAGGCTGCCATATCGCACCATCGCCCCCCCCTCTGTAGGCGGGCGGGTAGGTGAAGTGTGTTATCCAAGGACACAACGACATGTAGCAGGTGGAAGCTGGAATCGAACCCATGATTTTTGGGTCGCAGGCCGACAACTATACCACTGAACTATAGCCACCCTGATCCATCCCTCCGTCTGTCCGTCCATCTCTGTCTGTCTTTCTGTCTGTCTATCCATCCATCCGTCCATCCATCAGTCCGTCTGTCCGTCCGTCTGTCCGTCCGTTCATCCATCCATCCATCCGTCCGTCCATCCATCCGTCCGTCCGTCCGTCCATCCATCTGTCCATCCATCCAGTCCAATTATCGATTGATCCATCCGTCCATCCGTCCGTCCGTCCATCCACCTGTCCGTCCGTCCGTCCATTCTGTCCAATTATTAAATGATCCATCCATCTGTCCGTCCATATGTCCGTCCATCCATCCATCCATCCATCCATTTCAGATAACAGCTGAGCTTAATGCAATGTTACCAAAGGAAATTTGAGAGGACGCTACCTTGAAAGTACCACTTTCTTGTTGTATATTTCACATTTTTTATGAAGACATAAATTGGCTCAGAATCAATACGGAGAAAATGCTACAGAAAAAAGCTTTAAAAACCTTGAAATAATAAATTAAAGTGACAGTAAAACCACGGGAATGTTCCCTCCCTCACCAACAGCAGTGACTCAGCTCAGACAGAAGTGCTGGGTTGCTACCAGTAAAGCCCCTGTGGTTAAGCTAAGATGTGTTGTTTCATCCGGTTCTGCCTTCCCTACCTTTGTCAACAGTTATTCAAGATTACATCTGAACTTTGAGTAAGCCACTAGGCCATGGCAGATAATGAACATTGGCTTCAGAAGCTTTTCAGAGACTTATAGTATTGATCAGGGACTTTACACTTAGAGGAGAGTCACATCACGTTGAAGAAAGATACAGTGGAAATCTTACACAGTTGAGACCATAAGTTTACAGAATAAAAAGACGCATCCACCCTTATTTTCCTCAGTTTGAAGTTACACTTTGTTTGAGGCCAGGATGACCAAAATTACTGTATTTCAATTTGCTAAAAACCACAATTATCAAAGAAAAACTTTTGGTGACTAAACATTAATAAATTCCTGGAAACAAGCAGCCTAAATGCACTTCATCCGAATGGCATTAGAGGCAGGGTGAGGAGCCCCGTCATACAGGGGGAGCTCGAAATAGAGCCACTGCTTCTCTGCATCGAAAGGGATCAGTTAAAGTGGTTCGAGTATCTAACCAGGATGCCCCCTGGGTGCTTCCTTTGGAGGTTTTCTGAGTACCTCCCAACAGTAGAAGAAAAGGCGAGGCAAATTTATTTGTATTGCACACTTTCAGCAACAAGGCAATTCAAGATGCTTTACATGCTTTTGACATAAAGAACAATGAAATGTACTACTGTTGTGACATTCCAGTTATTATTCATCAATTAATCAAAGGCATCTCTAAACAGATGGATTTTTAGCTCTGATTTAAAGGAACTCAGTGTTTCAGCAGTTTTGCAGTTGTCTGGAAGTTTGTTTTTCAACATAAGGGGAGCATAGAAACTGAAACCTGCTTTTTTATCATCTTTATGTCTTTAGGTTCAAGTCTGAGTCCATCACTACACCCAGATTTCAGGCCTGATCTGTAGTTTCTAATTGTTTTAACTGAAGCTGTCTGCTGACTCTTGATCGTTCCTCTTTATGTCCAGAAATAGTTACTTCAGCTTTGTTTTTGTTCAGCTGGAGAACGTTACAGCACCTTGATGCATTTATTTGCTCAATGTGGCTCAGTGCTGACATTGTCATGCAAAGCGGAGTGTCATCTGCATAGTTATGTCAACTAATCTTATTGTTTGTTATAATCTGAGCTAGCGAGAGCATGTAGATATTAAATAGGAGAGACCCGAGGATGGAGCCTTGGGGCACTCCACATGGGATTTCTGTCTGTTCCAATGAAAAGTTGCATATGGACACAAAGAAGACTGCAGGGCACTCGCTGGAGGGGAAATGCATCCTATCTGGCTTTAGAACGCTTTGGGACTTCCCCCAGAATGAGATGGAGGATGTCACCGGGGAGAGGGAGATGTTTGGGGTTCCCTCCTGGACCTGCTGGCCCCATGACCAATGGATGGACAGAGAGATGGGTTGAGTTTGAGCAGGGGTTGTACTGATCGAATCAGATTGTTCTTCATGTTGAGTCTACAGTTCCTGATTCTTGATCCCTGCTTTTCTCTGAGATGTTGTGAAAATATGATGCCTGAAATTTGAGAGAAACTTCAACCATGTCACTAGCTGTCTCAATAGAAACATCAACAAGTTTCCACTGGTAATTGGAGCACGACAACCTTACATAGCAACTGTGACCAATTTTGTGTGTGCAGGTGTTGGTGGTGGGCCGTTTGGACAGAGAAAGCACAACAGCATAAACAATCAACCAATAGACTAACCCCTCCTTTCCACCGGACGCGTAAGCAGCACGTTACAGGAGCAGCACGTCATACGCAGCTGATAGCCACCACTGTAGTCAATAGAGCCCTTTCCACCAGAGGCGAAAGCAGCACGAGTCTGCCGCGTCTGAGGAGCGACATGTCGCAGCACTTTTCTAAATATACGCAACAGTCCTATTTTCTACGCAGTACGCCTCTGAAACACGTACATTTCTACATTTTGGATAGGGGAGACAGGAAATATACGGCTCGGCACCGGAAATTTTCAAAATTAAAGAAACGTGCTGCTTTGCGGTTGCTTTATTTAAAAAAAAGCCACTACCTGTGCGGCCCGGTGAGAAGTCGGTACGTCGCAGGAGGGTCTCATTTGTGTGTCATCACACAAATGAGCGATTTTGGATATTCCCTGACATAACATAAACTTATTGGCGAATATAAAACGGACATAACATAAAACACCAACCTTTTGGAGCCATGTTGTTGTCTTTTCCTGGTTATTATTGTCATAGACATTTATATATGTCTATGGTTGTTGTGTTTACTGATGAAACCACGTGTGATTTTGCTAATCTCACGTGATTTCGTGCTCTCGGTTACAGCTGCTTCCCTGCTGCTATGCGCCTCATACGCACCCAGTGGAAAGGGCCAAGCAGCAGAATACGCAAGTGAAACGTGCTGCTCCTGTAACGTGCCGCTTACGCGTCCGGTGGAAAGGAGGGGTAAGAAACCGACTTTGTTCCCAGAACCACACCAACCTCCCACCACAGCTGCTCAGGCCTGAGGACAGCAAACACAGCAGCTTGTCTGTAACTTTCCCTCCAACCCCCGAGGTCGCTCCAGCTCTGAAATGACTTGTGTTTCACATCGCTAAAATGTTTGTGCAGCACTTCCCCCAAAATAGTCTCAGTATGTTTAACAACTCTGTGAAACAGATCTCTAAGGTTAGGTGCAGCGTTGCTAAAACCGTGTATACGTTTTCAGTATAATCTAGAAATAGAGAACCACGTTCAGATGATAGTAGTGGCAGGTAAAATAATGTCAGTAGCACAAAATTACAAACACTTTGGTGTAATAATGGATTAAGAACTTACTTACAAATAGAATTAGGTTTCATTTGATTAATTTTAAACACACAAGGAATGATTTGGTTACCGAAGTATTGCAGATGTATGTTAACACAATTATTCAGTTGAAACCAGACTTTTACATACACTTCTCTCATTACATCAATCAAAGTCAGAAGTCCACCTACACGTCCTTAGTATTTGGTAGAATTGCCCTGAAACTGTTTCCCTGGGGGTTCCTTCCACAAACTTCCTACAAGTTTTCTGGAATCTTGGCCGACTTCTCTTGACAGAACTGGTGGAACTGGGTCAGGTTTGTAGGCCCTTCTGCTCGCCTTTTCAGTGCCACCCATAGATTTTCTATGGGTTTGAGATCAGGGCTTTGTGACGGCCAGTCCAATACCTTGACGTTGTTGTTGTAGTAACTAATCTGGAGGTCAGCTTGGAGTCATTGTCCTTCTGGAAGACCCATTTCGACCATTGGAGCTTAAACATCCTGGCTGATGTCTTCAGATGTTGCTTCAAAATATGCCCACATAATGTTCCCTTCTCATGTTGCCATCTCTTTTGTGAAATGCAGCAAAACAGCCCCACGGCATGATGCTGCCACCCCCATGCTTCACAGTTGGGATGGTGTTCTGAAGCTACAAAGCTTCCCCCTTAATCCTCCAAATAAACCGTTTATCATTATGGTTGAACAGTTCCGTTTTTGTTTCATCAGACTACTGGGCATGTCTCCAGAAATTCAGATTTTTGTCCCCATGCTCAGTTGCCAATTGTAGTTTGGCTTTTTTCTTTTTAAATGGTGGTTTTGAAGTAATGGCTTCCTCCTCCCAGAGCAACAATGCAGCTCATGTTGGTGCAGGACTGGTTTTAATGGGGATAGTAACTCTGTCTCACCAGTTTCAGCCAAAATATTCACAAGGTCTTCTGCTGTTGTCCTGGGGTTGATTCACACATTTGACACCAGAAAAACATTCCTCTCTGGGGACTCGGTATCCGTCTCCTTCCCGAGCGGTATGATGGCTGGACCTTCCCATATCTTTTTTCACACTTAGATAATTTTGTCAAAACGGATGAACACTGGACCTTCAGACATCTGGAAGTTGCACCTAAGGAGGAGCCACAACTGTGGAGGTCCCTGATTATTTTCCTGATGTCTTGGTTGATTTTTCCCATCCATCCATCCATCCATCCATTTTCTTCCGCTTATCCGGGGTCCGGTCGCGGGGCCAGCAGCCTAAGCATTTTGATTTTTCCCATGATTTCAAAAAAAGAGGCTATTTGCGCCTTTATATTCATCCACGGGTGTGCCATGAAGTTACTCAGATGGACTCAATTAACCAATCAGAAGCTTCTTAAGCTCAGAATGGAATCATCTGAAGACTTCTTTTTGTTTTAAGACACAATAAACTTGGTGGATGTATACTTCTGACTTTGATAAAGAAAAGATAAATAACAATTCTCTCTTTCTTCATTCTGACATTCCACAAATACAAAGAATATCTTAATATCTATTGATCTAAAAGAAAAAAAGTTTTACTCTGATTTGAAGTTTGACAGTAAAAAAATGTATTAGTTTTTTTCTTCTTCCAAAGTGTATGTAAATATCTGGTTTCAACTGTGTAGTTGGTAGTTGGCAGATGGTAGTTGTATAACTACCATCTGAACAGTCCCATACAAGCGGGGGAAAGGAACAGTACGGTCTATACAAAGATAATCTAAACAGGCTTTAAATTGAATGTAAAGTCTAATCCATATCAAAGCAGAGCTTTAACTGACCTTCAGTGTTTCTTCTAGAAAAATTACTTTTCTAAGATTTTATAGTTGTCCATGGTCTGGCTCCTCCGCAGCTGCAAAATGTCTGGCATTTACAGTATATAGTCAAGCCATTGGCGGTGAGAATCCTGTTCCCTTGACGCCTGGGTACATGTACATTTAAATTGAGCTTTTGGCAAAAAATGAGCTAATATCTTAACCAGAAAGGGATCCTTTAACCCGGTTTGTCATTCAGAAAATTTAACAATTGAATGAAGTGCGCTCGACTCCGCGACAATAGGTGGCGACATTCGCCCTTTCACGTTGCCATTCTTGAGATTGGCCTATAGCGTCACACAGATAGTAAAGAAATGCTGGCAGCAGTGAAGCAGACGGTGCCAAAGCAGGATATACACAATAAGCGAAGAAATACGACAACAATGCTGCAGCACAGAACATTTAGTACTGTACTGTATGATCGCGTTACACTCGTTGTTGCTGCTGGTGTAGAAACCAGATCAGCACGAGGCCCTGCGCCTGCCTATGACGTAGTATTACATGATTGGCTGTACGTTGGTACGTTGACCTAGTGTGCATTTGTTTTTAAAAAAAGAACTTTATTGAACAAATTGCAAATATACAAAATAAGAACAAATGAAGTATACAAAATAATTCTATAGATACACAAACAGTACATGCGGCATGATTTGTTTTGAGAGCCTGTTTGTTGATAGTTTGATATTGACTTTATGTACAGTGATGAACATAATTATTTGATTTTGCAAGTTCCCCCACTTCGAAATTATAGAGGGGTCTGAAATTCCCATCATAGGTGCATGTCCACTGTGAGAGACATTTTTTTTAATTCAGGAAATTACATTGTCTGATTTTTTAAGAATTTATTTGTATTTTATTGCTGCACATAAGTATTTGAACACCTGGCAATCAGCAAGAAATCTCGCTCTCAAAGACTTGTTACTCTGCCTTTAAAAAGTCCACCTCTACTCCACTTATTAATCTAAATTAGTAGCACCTGCCTGAGCTCGTTAAAGACACCTGTCCCCTCCCCACAGTCAGTCAGACTCCAACTACTACCATGGGCAAGACCAAAGAGTTGTCAAAAGACACCAGAGACAAAATTCTAGACCTCCACAAGGCTGGAAAGGGCTACGGGGGAAATAGATCAACTGTTGGAGCAATTGTTAGAAAATGTAAGAGGCTAAAGATGACTGTCAGTCTCCCTCAGACTGGGGCTCCATGCAAGATCTCACCTCGTGGGGTATCATCGATGATAAGAAAGGTGAGGAATCAGCCCAGAACTACTGGAGGAGCTGGTCAACGACACAAAGAGAGCTGGGACCACAGGTTCAAAGGTTACTGTTGGTAGAACACTACGCCGTCATGGTTTTAAATAATGCATTGCATAGAAAGGTTACCCTGCTCAAGTCATCACATGCCCAGGCCCGTCTGAAGTTTGCCAATGATCATCTGGATGATCCAGAGAAGGCATGGGAGAAAGTCATGTGGTCAGATGAGACCAAAATATAACTTTTTGGTCTAAACTTCACTCGCTGTTTTTGGAGGAAAAAGAAGGATGAGTTGCATCCCAAGAGAAATTCTGTTTTCTAACAGCATTATCTGGGTGACTTAGTCCGATTTAGAGAAGTCCAGTTCGGTTCGACTCCAGCCATACTAAGGTGTATACATGCATTTCAATAGTTCAAATTCAGTCGGACAATAATTTGGTTTTCTCTTACTGCATGTAAACGGACTGAGTGGAAAGACTTTGATAAATAAATAGGAAACAAAAGAAAAAATGAATCCCACAACAATGATGATTATATTAATATAAAAACCCATCTTGCTTTGTTTTGCGTCTCAAAGTTTGATTTTGTCAACAATAAAACCAATGTGCTTTCCTTTAGAGGTCCAGGGTTTCAGCCTATGCATCGGTTGAAACATGTGACTTTTATTTTTAGCCAGCTCCAGAGGTTGTTCAAGCAAGAACAGGCCTGTGGACAAAAAGGACAAAGCTAAAAGTAAGATTTATGTCTGTAACCCCCTGCAGGTAGGAACTAAATACCAGCGCCTTCCACTGCACTGAGATTTTTCTACAAAGTCTTGTGTCACATTTAATCATAGCTCAAATCTAATGCATTAGGAGCACTGACCACATGCTGATGTTTATTAGTTCCTGGTGTACAATAATTAAGTATGTCAAACTAAAGCCTGTAAAAGTCCTTCTGAAGTGGCTCATAAAGAGCAGTTAGACTACGGGATGTTGACAATATAAAGGCCAGAAACAAATGAAAGCAATCACAGACCACCATTCATCAAAGGTGTATTCTATATCCATCCATTGTCTATGGCCGCTTGTCCTTGCAGGGTCATTGGGTGGGAAACAGCGGACACCCTGGACAGGCGGCCAGTCCATCAGAGACACAAAGGACAAACATCAACCATTAACCTAAAGAATAGTTTATGTTTCTCCGTCACCAGGTTTGCACTCGCACGCACACGTATTGACTGGGATGTTTTCCTTTTATTCTTCTCCGTTGTTGCGAAGCAATTCCTCACCAGGACAGCAGGGGGTGTAGATCTTTTCTGGCGAGTCTGCCTTCCATTGCAGTGACGTCTCTGGTCGATGACGTTTTATTTACTTCAGCTTGTAAATGCACATCCACTAAAGGAGCAATGGACAACAGAGAGCGAGTTTTGATTGAGCTGGAAAGCTTTTTACAGCTCAATGAATACTCTAAAAACGCATGTGAACAAACAAACACAGCGGTCTGTTTTGTTGTTCTCTACACCTCCTGGTGTTCAAAATCACCAAAAGACCAGATTAGATCAACTCTCCTTGCAATATAAAGCATCTAGTGAAACAAAAGCTGCATTGACTAATAATTACATCGACTATAGAGCAACGTTCTGGTGAAATGATCTTGGGTTGATGTTGGGCTGACCAATCACAGATGTGCACTCTCCGTTGCGTTCGACCTTCGTTCGTTTATAAAATTGGGCTCTACTCTGTCTATCGTTGCGTGCCTGCTGGACAGCCTTTGCGTGTCTCCGCACCTCTTTATTTTCCTTTTAAGATGCCAATTTACATCTGGGTAACAGGACTACGGACGGAAATTACCCTCTGGCTAACTCTGGCATGTTACAGTTAACCTGTTGTAAATATGCACTATCCTGGTAATAACAAATAAATAAACTATTACTACTACTACCTCCGCAGACGGAGAAGCGTAAACTATGCTTAACAGTCATGTTTTGGGACTGTGGGAAGGAAGCTGGAGTACCCAGAGAGAACTGATGCAGGCAATGGGAGAACATGCAAACTCTATGCAGAAAGACCCCAGGTCAGGATTCAAACCCAGAACTTTGCAAATAGCTCCCCCACCAAGCAGCCTTGTGCTCTTTATTAAAAACAGGGGAACTAATTTCTATCCTAAAACCTTCCAAAACATCCATACTGTGAGAAATTATGTCCCCTTGGGGGCGACAAACTTCATTGTGTTTCACATGGGACAATGTTTGTTAGATCTACACAGCATAGAACATGACTTTGAAGTGCGAGGAAATTATACATTTATTATTAAATTTCATTCTACTTCGGTAAGGGGCGTTTTAAAGCAGGGAAACATCTAAAAACATGCAGAGCAGTGTGCCTCGAGGACCAGGGTTGGAAAACACTGTTATATTTATTCCACGTTTCCTAATAATGTGCAGTGGGGCAAAAAAGTATTTGGCAGCCACCAATTGTGCAAGTTGTCCCACTTAAAAAGATGATTGAAGTTTGTAATTTTTAATTATAGGGACACTTCAACTGTGAGAGACAGAATGTGTGTTTGGGATCATTGTCATGCTGGAAGATCCAGCCACGTTTCATGTTCCATGATCTCACTGATAGAAGGAGGTTTTTGCTCAAAATCTCACAATACATGACCCCATTCATCGTTTCCTTAATATGGATCAGTCATCCTGTCCCCTTTCCAGAAAAGCAGCCCCCAAGCATGATGTTTCCACCCCCGTGCTTCACAGTGGGTATGGTGTTCTTGGATGCACCTCAGCATTCTTCCCCCTCCAAACAGGGCGAGTGGCATTTATACCAAATAGTTCTATTTTGGTCTCATCTGACCACATGACATTCTACCAATCCTCCCCTGGATCATCCAGATGGTCTATGCCAAACTTTAGGCGGGCCCGGAGATGTGCTGGCTTAAGCAGGGGGACCTTTCGAGCACTGCAGGATTTTAATTCATGATGTTGTAGTGTGTTACTAATAGTAACCTTTGTTACTGTGGTCCCAGATCTCTTCAGGTCATTGACCAGTTCCCCCCATGTAGTTCTGGGCTGTTTCCTCACTGTTCTCTAGTCTAGATCATGTGTACCCCACGAGGAGAGATCTTCCATGGAGCCCCAGGTCGAGGGAGATTGTGAGTGATCTTGTATTTCTTTATTCCATTGTTTGATAATTGCTCCAACAGTTGATCTCTTCACACCAAGCTGCTTGCCTATTGCAGATTTTCTCATCCCAGTCTTGTGCAGGTGTACAATCTTGTCCCTGGTGTCCTTGGACAGCTCTCTGGTCTCGGCAATGGTGGCTCCTCTCTCACTAATGTCCTCCTAGCGAGGATGACATGATCTAGGGAGATTTACACATTGACCATATTCCTTCTATCTCTTGGTGATGGATTTAACTGAACTCCAGGGCATGTTTGATTTTGTATCCATCCACTGATTGATTTTCAATAATCTTTTCTCTGATTTGCTTGGAGTGTTCTTTAGTCTTCATGCTGTAATAGTTGCCAGAAACACTGATTAATCAGTGAATGGACCAGCAGACACAGGTGTCTTGATGTTACAATCACTTGGGACACACTCATTGCCCTCAGGTGATCTCCATTCCTCTCATTGTGAGATTACTTTCACCAACTGGTTTAACCTCTGTTGAATTAGGTTAGTCACTTTAAAGGGGGTCAATATTTACGCAACCGCTTATTTTATGTAATATGTTTTTATTTAATTGTCATTATTTTGTAGAGATCAGTTTTTACTTTGACATTAATGAGTTTAAAAAATATATTTTTGTCAAAAAAGCTACATTTCATTGATCATGATTGATTTGTGAAAGCGGCAAAAACAGTAAAACCTCCAAGGGGGCACTGTATATTTTACAGATTCATTACACATGGAGAAAATAGTTCAAGCTTTTAGTTCTTGTAATTTAGATCAATATGGCTTAGAAATAATGAAAAAGACTATATGTTGAAAGGTGATCAAATGGTGCATAGAATACAATATTTGTTTAGGGTGCGCTTACTTATGCAACCAGGTTATTGCAGTTTTTTTATTTTTCGGATATGCCCCACCAACTAATACATTTTTCAACTGAATATTTCTGTATTTTGAAAGGAATGTTACAAAATCTCTTGCCCCTTGGTCCTGATTACAGGAGTCCCCGCAGGGTTGTTTACTTAGTCCTCCCTTCTTCATCCTTCTTGCACACGGCAGACAAACTATCCATTCCTCTTTTTTTTTCACCTGTCCTGTCACTGCATTTCAGGCACACCGTATGGAGAACCTTTGCAGCATAGCCTTGAACCACCTGGGTCTGAACTGTCTTCCTTTCAGCAAGGTGATGGAAAACATTCTCCAGAGATTCTGGTTCATTTTAAAGTGATAGCATCTTGCAGTTAGAGCAAATTTTCAGCAATGGTTTCTGCATACCTTGGCTGTAATGAATGGTTATTTGAGCTACTGTTGTCTTTCTAACATCTCTAACTCAGTCTGCCCTTTCTCCTCTGACCTCTGACATCAACAAAGCATTTTTTTGTCCACACTAGTCCAGGTCACTGGATATTTTCTCTCTTTCAGGCTATTCTCTGTAAACAGAGATGCTGGCGAGTAACAATAAACAATAAAAAAAAAAAAAAATGTTTTTAATTTACTCAGACCGGTCACCATGCCCCATTTAAAGTGACTTAAATGGCTTTTCACCCCCAGTTTGAACCTCAGTAAGTTATCTTCACCGCCTCTAAATGCGTTGAGTTGAGATTATGCACAAAGCTATTAAACAGGTCCATCAATTATCCTCCGCTTATCCGGGGTCGGGTCGTGGCAGCAGCCTAAGCAAAGAGACCCAGACTTCCCTTTCTGCAGTCACTTGGGCCAGCTCCTACGTGGCCTGCTGAGAAACATAGTCTGTCCCTCCAGGGTGTCCTAGGTCTTCCTCTGGGTTTCTTCCTGGTGGCCACATGCCCTGAACACCTCAACTGGCTAATTACACCGAGCTATACGACCCCAGCTGCTTTCTCTACAGAAACAGGAATAAAAAATACCTCGCTTGGAGGAATATAAGTGAGGATACAGGGCAACCTGGTAAGTTAATTTCACTTTTGAAAGTTTTCACGTTACTGACCCTGCGAACCTGCGCAGGGTACTCTCCACAGTAAATAGAGAATGGAGACTCTCTCTTCCAACACTAGATCAACAGCTGCCATCTTGCAAAAACACTGTCTGGCACTAGCTTCTCCCACAAGTTGCGTATTTCCAGCTTGACGCGCGTCCAAATGGTATATTTTGACGCGCGTCCAATTCGCTTTGGATGCGCGTCAAAATATACCATTTGGACGCGTTGAGGTGCGAATGTTCAACCGTCCAGCTTTGGCGTGCGGCGCGTTTTTGACGCTTTGGTGTGAACGCACCGTAAAGCTTGGCTCACACTGCTTCATCTCACGCTGTGCAAGTTCTAGAGAGGTGGCACACTGTACAGTCCAAGATGTTGGTGATTCAAACTGCGTGACGTCTCTCAGACTGAGAGCATACGTCGCCAAAAAGCCGACCCCCATTTAGTCCCTTTCAGTATTTCACTTGTGGAACGAGCTGTGAAAAATTAAGGTGCGAAAGGCTGCAGGTCAGGTGGCATCAGCTCCAGGCTCCTGAGGGGGCACGCGGATGAACTGTGTGGCATCATGTGTCATGGTTTCAGGGAGACTCTAGTGTCAACACAACCCACACACAACAAGATATCAGATAAAAAAGTGGTTATTAATGATAATGCCACTGGAAAAAGGGTAGGTATTAGCACAGGTATGCTTTGAAAGGGTTTGGAGATGTTTAGTTGTAGGTGAGAAATCAGGATTCTTACGGTAGGTTGGAGTAGAAGAAGTCTGGGGAAGGTTAGCGGATCTGGTGGAGGATGAGCCCTGGGGTGGACAGACAGGTGGGTAGTCAGTGGAGCGGCACAGAGAACTGGGGATGGTTCCAGGAGAGCCAATGCTCATAGGTGAGGAATTCAGCAACGAGGAAGGGACTGGAGGACCAAGGATTAAGGTGTCGAATGAACTATGGGGAAGAAACACAGAAGAAGGTGAGTTTTTCAATTCTTAGAAATCGAAGAGAAGCTAGAGGGGGTCTGATTACCCCTCAACAGAGTTTAACCATCTGCCGTCTGCTCCAGGTAACCGCTCCTCTTTTAAGCTGCCTCCTTGATTGGCCGTAAGCCGGGGCAGCTGGCCTGTCACACCTTGAAAGGGAAACATAAGGCGACACAAATATCTGCACACACCCACACAAGCTGGAGCTGTCAGGAGTGGACCACCCCATGTCCCAGTGGATACTGGACTACCTCACAGGACGGCCGAAGTATGTGAGGACACAGGGCTGTGTCTCCGACAGGCTTGTTGCGACACAGAGAGTGCGATTAATGTCTGGTTTCCATAACCATCAATGACTATGATCAATATTTAATATTAATATAATCATTGATGAGGTTCAAGTTTTTAATCTATTAATAAAAGTTAAGGGCACCAGCTCGTTCTCTTTAGGAGCAAATTGTAATACCAGACACCCAGTCTCCTCTGATAAGTAATAGTTCAAAACGCTGTGGACAATGATTGCATGCATACACCAAGTGATCACAGAAAACTTTTTTTTAAGCTAGGGGGGACTGGGACTTATTTAGAAAATAGATCAACTTTGCAGCCAAAGCATTTTCATCAATAATTCCCTTCTATTCTAAAGCATGCAAACTAACTTCTACCAATATTAGAAAAGGAATAATATGTGATTGGAACAACAGTAAGCATAAAAGAATCACTTCAAAACACTGTTAATGGTAAAAAAGTGGGGGGGTCATGACAAAGTGACAAAGACCACAGCATCTCCATCTCGGTAAGGAAAAGGAGATTGTGCATCAGCATCAAGTGTTCAAATGACCAATAATCTCACATGGTGCCTGAATACATCACTCCAGGTTAAAATGAAACTGCTCATCCTGAGAACGTTGATGCAGACCAGAATGCACTGAGGTGCTGGTGAATTTCTACCGGTGCCCAGTAGAGAACATTGACTGTGTAACAGCGTGGTTCACCATGTGTCCTGCTGTGAACCAAAAACACAGCTGATCCGTGTGGTCAAGGTTAGACAGACACTCCCAGACCTGCATGCTGTGCAGGCAGAGACTCAAAAAACCTGGGTTACGACATGTTTGCACCTTTGCCTCCAGGGAGGAGATGCCGAACCATTAAGACCTGGACAATCAGGCTAGAGTGCACTTACTTCCCCGGGGCCTCCACACACACATGCAAATAGCTGTTAACATATGTATAATGCACAACATAGCGATGTGAAAATCACCAGAATGAGTCACTGGTTCTTGGTCCTTTTTGTTGCTGTTATTGTTTTATTTTCAGCATTTCTTTTTTAAAGTTAATTTTACCCTTTGCTAAATTAATCATAAACTGAATTCATACCTTACTTTTTTAATTTGATCAGAAGGGACCTTTAATGATTAATTCCTGACTTCCTGTGTCTGTGGGGTATAAATACTGAAAGCCGAGGATACATGCCATGCAAGTAACGTGTGCTGATCTTGATAAGCCCATAAGTATCTACAGATCACCAGATAAGGTGATAATTTAAAGGCTTTAAACCAATTAAGGCTCCAGGTTGATCTTCCAACGACACACAACGAGAAGGACGTTCGAGAACTGCAGCAAAGCGCTGCATCGTGAAGTCTCCATGAAAACCGTTGAAATTGGAAAAGTTTTGGAAGAGGCTTCCTCTGGCTTGACAGGGAAGCTATTTTCTGTTCTACCATCAGAAACGTAAACGTGTCCAGTTTGCTGAACTCTACTGGAATTTTAATTGGACCTGTGAGACAAAAGTCAAGACGCTGTTTTCCTTCTCCTTGGGCGGGGCTTCTCTGACTAAAGTGGAACACCTGTAGAGTCTGAGGTTCCTTCTGAAAAACTACCTCAGGTTGTAAACAGAAACATATTAACTGCAAGTTTCTTTCGCGAGACATACGTCCTGTGCCTTGTCCTCACATCTCTGTTTCCTCCTTTGAGCATCAAGCAAACTGCTCCGTGCCTCACAATCAAACTACAGTAGAAATTTACTGGGAACCCTCCACCAAGAAAGAAGTAGCTGCTCCGCCACACCATCCTGGACGGTTGAATCCAACACTTTCCATCCACCCATCAATCCCTAAATGAATGTATTCAAACTAAAATGTGTTTTTTTCCCCATATTTCTCAGTGGGATATTCTGCTACTGCCATAACAGATAAATTCAATTTAAGGGTTGGGGTTTTATGTATCTTTATTATATGTCCCAAAGAGTGTGCATTATGATCTACGAGGAACCCTCAGATTTCAAAGTCATGTTTGCGGTAACGAAGTTCAGCAAGCTTCAATGTTTTCTTACACTTGAGGTTACATTTATATAATTGTAGAATCTGGTAAAAACCAGATGATATTTATGATCTCCTGATGGACAAAACCTTAGAATAACAATGACTGCAAGTTAAATGAAGACAGGCTCAGTGATGACAATGACCAAATGACAGAAAAATTGAACTTAAAGAACATTTGACCACAAGTCAAAACGCCTTAGACAACAAAAACTGTTTTCCTTCAAACATCTGAATGATGGGAAATAACCACTCTTTGTGGTTTGGCAAACCCTACCAAGAAAGTAGAAAAGAAGCTTTCAAATCTGTGGAACACATCAACAATAATTTATTTGGAAAACAATCCCTGGAAAAGGCCTGGATATGTCTTCACTTCGGACGTGCTTTGCAATATTTTGGTTTGATGCTAAAGTCTCAAAGTTCAGCAGATAAGAAACAGACATTCATATAGCATTCAGGGTCCATCTAGCCACATTAACAATTATATATAACAAAGAGGACATCTTTGTTTTAGTTTCTGAAGTAAACTTTCCACTGTACTTCCTAAAAGCATCGGTTTTTAAATAATTATTTCAGGGGGCATCATACTGATGTCCTCTGGTTTACGGTTTTATGTGTTTTCCTAAGAGTGTGAGGCACCATTATTCCAGGGGAGCTGCTTCTCTGCATTGAATGGAAAAAAATGAGGTTGATCATCTGGACTCTTTCACTTTGAGGATTTCTGGGTTGGTCCCACTAGAAGGAAACCTTTGGGCAGAACCAGAACTCTGTAGAAGGGCCTAATTTCCAAATACGGGACGTCTATGTGCATCTTTTTCATGGTTCTTTCAGCTTGGCCAGTCATAGTCCTTATCCTAAAAAATATAAACCGAAGGTTCTGCTGTTATCTCCTTAGATCTTCTGATCGACACTTTTTCATCATTTATACATCAGTAGATGTTTTCATGGGGACGACTTTTAACATTGTAATTACAATCACCTTGAGGGTGGCGGTGGATCTTAGAGGTTGTGGATGAGCCAATCAATCAATCAATCAACCTACCTACCTACTTACCTACCTACCTACCTACCTACCTACCTACCTACCTACCTACCTACCTACCTACCTACCTACCTACCTACCTACCTACCTACCTACCTACCAACCAACCAACCAACCAACCAACCAACCAATCAATCAATCAATCAATCAATCTTTATTTATAGAGCACTTTTTATATAGAGTGCAACTCAAAGTGCCTTACAGATTAAACCACATTCCCATCCCTCCCCCACAGATTTAAAAACATGAGCACATTTTAACGCCTCACCATGAGTGTGTGTCCTGACTTTAGGGATGACAAGGAGACGGCCTGGTCTCCATCCTTTCTGTTCTCTAAACTCCCAGGAGGATGTGGCATGTGGACGCTCACACTGAGCCTGGTTCTGCTGGAGCAATTTGGGGTAGTTCTTCCTTCCAACAGGAAGAAAATCCGCCATGGATGGATGGATGGACAGATGAATGGATGGATTGATGGACAGATATCTAAGTTGCTGTAGAACGTATTGAGTCATGAGATTTAGTGATGAGAGGTGTTGCCATATTTTTCCAAACAGCATTCATGTTGTTTTGCTCCATCCGGATCAGAAACACGTTTCATTGGAAAAAAATAATCCCTGCTCAAACCTTAAAACCAAAACTCTTTACTGGGTGTACTGGGATACCAGGCAGGTGTTGAAGGACTTTAATGTGTTGTTTAGGCTGACAGTGAACTGGGTTGTATTACTCGGTACTTCCACATCTTGTATGGTAACAAATAATGTCTAATGTGTCCCAGTAGAGGTCCATTAAGGATGCATCTGTCTCTCTTCTCTCAGTAGGAAAATTAGTGGAAACATCAAAGTGATACAGAGGATCACATGACATCACATGACAACACTTTGTCTTGTCACGCACTCGAGATTCAGCAGATTTATTCCAGGTGATAAGGATGTTAAAATAAACTGCAGCAGGACTCTCTTACATTCATGAAGCATGTTTTTTAATTTATACTTTTTTGAGATCAAGTTTCTTAGTGTTTCTAGACTGTTTCTATACTAGTTTTTTTTCCCCATTGCACTACAAAAGTATTGCATGCCCCATCATTTGAATGTACTTTTTGGTATTTTTTGTGATACAGACACAAAAGTAGCATAAATATGAAGTGGAAAATGATGCATGGTTGCAACATTTACAAGAAAAATCTTAAATGTGTGGCATGCATTTGTCTTCAGCCATTCTAAGTCAATACTTTTTACAAACGTATTTAAAGAGCAACAAGACAAATTCCAACAGTCTCTTCCTCAGCTCCTCTTTCTTAGGTAAAAAAGGCAACACTGATTTCTATGTCCACAAATAACACAAGTCCGAATCAAGGGCCAAACTCCGCTGGCCAAATGTGAAACCACTGCTGAAGTGATATAAAATTGCAGTTCCCCCCTCATCCGCTAGGGGCTCCAAGAAGGAGCAAGTTCCCATTGACTCTAATGTTGAAAATGCCAACTTCACAGCAGAAATAAACATGTTTAGAGCCTGGTCCAAAAAACCATTTTAGGTTTAATAGGTCAAGTTTACCGTCATGGCAACTCTAAGGGATGCGAATTTTTGTAATAACTCCTCTGCTTAGATGTAATTTAAGCTTGAAATAATGAATAATAAGGGGCGTGTCCTTTTGATTGACAGGTCTCAGATGACCCATCAGCGCTAGCGCGCGGGTGGCTAGCGCGCGGGTGGCTAGCGCGCGGGTGGCTAGCGCGCGGGTGGCTAGCGCGCTGGTGGCTAGCGCGCTGGCTAGCAGCGCGCTCCCCCCCCCCCCCACTGAAGTCCGTAGCCTTAGCCTCACGTTAAAATTCTAGGCCATTTTGTTTCTCTGAACACGACCATCAGTTGCATCTGCAATGTTCACTCATGTTCAGATGTTAATCGTGTACTTATTGGACAACGGTGGCTTGCTGTGGTATTGATTACACTAACAGACCGTCGAAGAAGTCTCTGCTCCATTTTTTTCGGTAAGTAAAATTATATTCCGGCTGTACATTTAAGATAACGTTGCTTGGCCAAAAATGGGTTGAAATGATCACATTTATTCTCTACTTTACATATTGAGTATTAAAACTTGTTTTAAATCAAATTCACATAGTTTTAGTGAACGTTATTAATCTGCAAGACTTCATGCTTTTATTTGAAAAAAAAAATTAAATCTGTTTAGAAGGCAGAGGAGTAGCAGAGTCGTTCAACCGCGGTTTTCTGGATTAACGCGCCTGCTAACCTCGGTTAGCTTCGGTTAGCTCCGGGTTAGCTCAATTAGCTCACGGCTACATTGGCTCAGAGTTTGATGGGTGTCAATTATCCGCCCCACCCTCATAGCCCCAATTTCAGCTCCACCTCTTTGCCCATTTTTTGTATTTTCTGGGAGTGACGAGAATGGCGGTGTTGGGAACCGCCCATTGGGCTTCGAATCAGCTCATTAGAAACCTACGGGTGACGTCACGGAGGCTCCGTCCATCTCATACTGTATATACAGTCTATGGCCTGAACTTGTTCCACCATGTTGTGGAGTTGCTAACAGTTAGCTTCTACTAGCAGAGATGTGATCTGCTCTCGCAAAATCAATACAGCCTTCCCATGGGCGGTTGCAAAGCCAAGGTAGGGAAGACCATGAACACTAATTTCCCCAATTTGACGTAGAAGGGACTGGCTTTTTCTGACTCGCTCACTTTTGCCGTCTGTTTCCTCTCTGTGGCTAATGCAGGCAATAGGGGTTGGAGAAAAGGCTCATGAGCAGCATGCATATGCAACTCGCAACTCAGAGAGACTGATCGTATTTCAAAAAGAACAAGTATTACACGGTCTCTTAGTGAACAAGACGTTTATTCTCTGTGTGATGGATGAGTGTTGGACGGCATTATGAAGCATGCAGCGCCTGGCATGTTTGTTGCAGTTGCTTGGTGACATAATTTTGGTTGAACCCACAGCAGGTGGGGTGCAAAGAGGGTTAGAATTACTGACTCCAGGTTGTGCCACTATGGCTGTTGTGGGTGTAATGAAGTGTAGCCTTTGCCTGAGACCCGCATGGTCACTCCTGAGTCAGTTGTTACTTAATCAAGGTTTGGGGCAGGCTAACAGAATTAATAAGCTGCCACTCCTGCTAAAGTAGGGTGACCAACCGTCCTGTTTTCCCTGGACAAGCCCACTTCACGTGCTGTCCAGGGCGTGCGGTGGGATTTGATAGATTGATGAAAATGTCCTGGTCTTCATCGTTTTTAAGGGGACTAATAAGCATACTTAACTTGACTGGTGCGATACATGCAATACGACAAATTTCCTCTCATCTATAAGGATAGATGCTTTCCTGGATGGTTCTGAACTGTTTCATAGACGTAAGACAGCGGGCTGTGATGCGCTGCACCGCTTTGCACTTCGCCGTTAAGCGCGCGCGGCGTTGCGACTGTTTTCAAGATATTAAAGCGCAAGTGTAGCTTTACAGACAAACAGAGCTGGCATATGAGTTTCTGTGTGTGACAAAAGTGGCAAAGATCTAGTAGGTCCACATGGAAATGAAATTTAAAATAATAATTCATCTATAAACTGACTGAGGAGGATGAAGATAAAATCTAAAAAATGGAGCAGGCATTATTGTGTTTTTGAGACTGCTGCTTTTTAATTTTATTACATTGAAAAGAAAATAATACCTGTTTTCTCAGAATGTTATTTCAGATTTTTGTTTTCTACTTCGGAAGAGTAATTATTACTATTATTAATTAATTTCTAGAGATTTTAAAGTAATTTTTGCACTTGTGAAAGCCTATCTGAAGTTTGTTATTAAACTGTTCATTCTAACCACATGGAGAATGTATGCTTTAAATATGTTAAATCATAAGTCTGGTCACAGTCATGACAGTGTTTCAGGACTGTGCCAAGTGTCCTCTTTTTTAAGAAATCAAAATATGGTCACCCTATGATAAAGGGCTTCTCCACGCCCCAACCAGGAGCCAGATATATTGCGACCACAATAATAAACCACCCCAACCTCCCTAAAAAAGCTCAAATAGACAAGGAATGATTAAACCCTGTAATAGTGGCCCTCTGACCCCTGATTCTTACCATCTTAGTGGGGTTTTTCACTTCGGTCTGAAGCTGACTTTAGATTCTTCTTTTGTGCCTACATTGCTAATTATACCTACTAGATTATCCGTCTAAAACATTAAATATAGCAGCTTGTTCTGCAGGGTTGCAGGGGGGTGCGTAGATGCTTCTCTCTATCAGTCATTGAGCGAGAGAGGGGAGGGTACACCCTGGATGGGTCACCAGTCTATCACAGAGCAACACGGATACACACAGGACAATCAACCATGCAGACACTCATACCTAAGAGCAATTTAGAGAGACCAACAGTCATGTTTTTACTCTGTGGGAGAAGGCCGGAGTACCCAGAGAGAACCCAAAGGGAAAACAGGAAGAGCTTCCTTCGTAAGCTGTCAGGTGTTTTTATGCACTCCTCTTTATTCGGCTACAAACTTTTTATTTTTGGATGTTTCTGTGTTTATTTCTCTACTTCACTGCCGCTTGCCCGTAAGGCTCTTCTTGTAATTTGTCTCCTTCTGTGCACATGACTGTTACATCCTAATTAATTAAAGAGTGAGCTTCCTTTATCGGTCCTCGAGGATGTTTCACTTCACACCCTAGGGCTTATTGGGAACTAAAGAAGCCTTTTTTACAGTCAGATAATGAGTTGTTTCGTCGCATCTCCTCTGACGTTTACAGACCTCACACACCCCTACGCACTAAACTGTGGGAAAGTTTCTATTACAAGCATAGTGAGCAGAAGAAAGCGCTTTATTTTATTCATACAATGTTAAAAATGTGCAGATTCAGTTCATTCTTTCAGTCTGGCTCTGCAGCTCATTTAGTTTCCTTTTTCTTTCAAGCTTGATGTTATAGACGGCACACAGAGTTTTCCTCCCACACAGAGATGGTGATGACATAAAGACAGAGCAGTAATGCCTCATGGGTCTTGGTCCGGCCGAGTAAATGGGGCTATTAAAGGTAAATGGCAACCAGAGTCTGCAATGAAACGGTGCAGGTTTAACTTTCTGCATTCATCCCAAAGCTCCATTTATCAGCCCCTAGCAGCTTTATCCTGTTCTGCATAACGTCAAGCCTGTCCCAGCTGGACATATCTCGGGTCCATTAGAAAGCAAACACAAGGAGACGGTCATGCACGCCTGGCCCTACACGGACAATTTACTTCTACCAATTAAGCTGACAGAAACATGATGGAGGCAAACCCCCAGAGCCGCTGCAGGGGAAGCATGTCAACACCGAATGTTCCCAGTCCATCAGCAGGTAGGTCTCAGAGGGAAGCACTCAATGTTTGAGGGGGGGGCGTTCCAGATCCGGTTTTTGAAATGAGTGTAGGTATTTATTGATATTGAGACTAGAGGTCTATGATTTAAGACAGGGGTCAATGAGGCAGTTTCCTCCAGGGCCCACACTCCTCTGAGCAGACAGCTGAGGATTTCACTCCAGTCCTTTTATCCACACCAGGTTTTACCTTCAGCTTTAGGCTCCTAGTTTGAAAATGTAATCATATTCTTTTTGGTTCTGACTTTTCCACCCAATCAAAGATGGAAATAAAAAGGTGAGACCATCCATCCATCCATACATCCATCCATACATACATACATACATACATACATACATACATACATACATACATACATATATACAGTGGGGTAAAAAAGTATTTAGTCAGCCACCAATTGTGCAAGGTCTCCCACTTAAAATGCTAAGAGAGGCCTGTAATTTCCATCATAGGTATACCTCAACTATGAGAGACAAAACAAGAAAAAAAAATCCAGAAAATCACATGGTGTGATTTTTAAAGAATTTATTTGCAAATTATGGTGGAAAATAAGTATTTGGTCACCCACAAACAAGCAAGATTTCTGGCTCTCACAGACTCACTTATCTTTAGTCGGATTGATTACTGCAACAGCATCTTCACAGGTCTGCCTAAAAAGTCAATCAGACAGCTGCAGCTGATCCAGAACGCTGCTGCTCGTGTTCCTCACTAGAACCAGGAAAGTAGAGCACATCACCCCAGTTCTAAAGTCCTTACACTGGCTCCCTGTAGCTCAGAGAATAGACTTCAAAATACTTTTACTAGTTTATAAATCATTACATAGCTTAGCACCAAAATATGTTGAAGACCTGTTGTCATGGCACCAACCACCAAGACCACTCAGGTCCTCCAGCTCTAGCCTACTAAACATCCCTAGACTCAGAACTAAACATGGAGAAGCAGCTTTCAGTTTCTATGCTCCCCTTATCTGGAACAAACTTCCAGACGAGTGCAGAGCTGCTGAAACACTGAGCTGTTTTAAATCGAGACTAAAAACTCATCTATTTAGAATTGGCTTCGAGTAAATGATTGATGTCATATGTATGAAATGTGTTCATGCTCTCTTGCTTTATTGTGTATCATGTGTAATGTGTGTTTCTTTTACTTTTAATTTCAATGTTATATTTCATGTCTGTTTGTTTTGTTTTTTGTTTTTTAAATCACCAAATCATGTAAAGCACCTTGAATTACCCTGCTGTTGAATGTGTGCTATACAAATAAAATTGCCTTGCCTGTAACGTCTTCTGTGAGAGGCTCCTCTGTCCTCCACTCGTTACCTGTATTATTAATGGCACCTGTTTGAACTCATTATAAGTATAAAAGACACCTGTCCACAACCTCAAACAGTCACACTCCAAACTCCACTATGGCCAAGACCAAAGAAATGTCAAAGGACACCAGAAACAAAATTGTAGACCTGCACCAGGCTGGGAAGACTGAATCTGCAATAGGTAAGCAGCTTGGTGTGAAGAAATCAACGGTGGGTGCAAATATTAGAAAATGGAGGGCAAACAAGACCACTGATAATCTCCCTCGATCTGGGGCTCCACGTAAGATCTCACCCTGTAGGGTCAGAATGATCACAAGAACGGTGAGTAAAAATCCCAGAACCACATGTGGAGACCTAGTGAATGACCTGCTACCATCAGTAACAAACTATGCCACCAGAGGCTCAAGTCCTGCAGTGCCAGACGTGTCCCCCTGCTTAAGCCAGTACATGTCCAGGCCCGTCTTAAGGCAAGCCAAGGCAAGGCAATTTTATTTGTATAGCACACTTTCAACAACAAGGTGATTCAAGGTGCTTTACATGATTAAGAGGTAAAAATAAAATTAGCAGTAAAACACAGACAGAGCATATAAAGTAAAAACAGCAATAAAGTAAGAAGCACACACAGATACATCAAAGCATTACAAAGGATGTAATGTAAAAACAGCAAGAAGCATAAACAAAACATGATTCATCAAAGCATTACTCAAAGGCAGCTCTAAACTCAAATTTAAAAGAACTCAGTGTTTCAGCAGCTTTTCAGTTGTCTGGACGTTTGTTCCAGATTAGAGGAACATAGAAACTGAAAGCTGCTTCTCCATGTTTGGTTCTGATTCTAGGGATATTGAGTAGACTGGAATTAGAGGACCTGAGTGGTCTGGGGGGGGGGGGGTTGCTATAGTAACAGCAGATCTTCAATACACTTTGGTGCTAAGCCATGTAATGATTTATTAACTAGTAAAAGTATTTAGAAGTCTATTCTCTGAGCTACAGGGAGCCAGTGTAAGAACTATAGAACTGGGGTGATGTGCTCTACTTTCCTGGTTCTAGTGAGGAACGCGAGCAGCAGCGTTCTGGATCAGCTGCAGCTGTCTGATTGACTTTTTAGGCAGACCTGTGAAGACGCTGTTTCAGTAATCAATCCGACTAAAGATAAATGCATGGATGAGTTTTTCTAGGTCCTGTTGCAACATCAGTCCTTTAATCCTAGAAATGTTCTTCAGGTGATAGAAGGCTGACCTTGTTATTGCCTTTATGTGACCCTGGAGGTTCAGGTCTGAGTTCATTACTACACCTAGATTTCATGCCTGATCAGTAGTTTGTCTGAAGTTTGCCAGAGACCATCTGGATGATCCAGAGGAGGATTGGGAGAATGTCATGTGGTCAGATGAGACCAAAATTAAAATCTTTGGTATAAATGCCACTCGCCTTGCTTGGAGGGGGAAGAATGCTGAGGTGCATCCAAGAACACCATACCCACTGTGAAGCATGGGGGTGGAAACATCATGCCTTGGGGTTGTTTTTCTGCAAAGGGACCAGGATGATTGATCCGTATAAAGGAAAGAATGAATGGGGTCATGTATCGTGAGATTTTGAGTGAAAATCTCCTTCCATCAGTAAGTGCATTGAACATGAAATGTGGCTGGGTCTTCCAGCATGACAATGATCCAAAACACATCGCCCGGGTAACGAAAGAGTGGCTTCGTAAGAAGCATTTCAAAAAATCAGAGCATGTGATTTTCTGGATTTTCTTTTTCTCATTTTGTCTCTCATAGTTGAGGTATATGATGACAATTACAGGCCTCTCTCATCTTTTTAAGTGGGGTGAATTGCACAATTGGTGGCTGAATAAACACTTTTTTTTGCCCCACTGTACATACATACATACATACAGCTAAACCATCAGTCAATGAGTCAAATTCGTTGCCACATTGGAGAAGCACCAATTCTTCTTCTTCTCTTTCGGCTCATTCCTAAACCTATCCATCCTTGTCACTCCCAAAGAGAACCTCAACATCTTGAGTTCTGCAGCGCCCAGTTCTGCTTCCCGTCTTTTCCTCATTGGTTCTGTCTCTAGACCATACAACATCACTGGTCTCACTACTGTCTTGTACACCTTTCCTTTCATTCTCGCTGAAACCCTTTTATCACACATCACACCTGACCCTTTTCCCAACCCATTACCAACAATCTTGCACAATCTTCTTAATCCTTTTTCCACACTACACTCCCTGTAACTTCACTGTTCCACTTGTCTCTCTCATTTACACACATATTCTGCCTTGCTGCGACTAATCTTCATCCCTCCCTTTTCCAGTGCATACCTCCACCTCTCTAGCCTTTCCTCTACCTGCACCCTGCTCTCACACAGCAGATCACAATGTCATCTGCAAACATCACAGTCCATGGAGACTCCTGTCTAACCTCATCTGTCAGCCTGCCCATCACCAAAGCAAACGAGAAGGGGCTTAGAGCCAATCCTTGAGGCAGTCCCACCTCCACCTTAAACTCCTATGTCACTCCTACAGCACACCTCACTGCTGTCTCACAGCTCTCATACATGTCCTGCACCAATCTGACATACTTCTCTGCCACTCCAGACCGTTTTATGCAATACCACAGCTCTTCTCTCAGCACCCTGTCATACACTTTCTTTAAATCTACAAAGATGCAATGGAGGTCCGTCTGACCTTCTCTGTACTTCTCCATTAGCATCTTTACAGCAAAAATTGCATCTATAGTACTCTTCATTGGCATGAAATCGTACTGCTGCTGACAAATGCTCCTTTCTGAGCGAAGCCTAGCTTCCACCACTCTTTCCCACAGCTTAATTGTGTAACTCAATAGCTTTAGTCCTCTGTAACTTCCACAATTTTGTACATCTCTAGAACACTTTTCCTCCATTCCTCAGGCATCTTCTCACTCTTCAAGACGTCGTTGAAGAACCTAGTCAAAAACTCCACTGCCACCTATCCTAGGCACTTCCATACCTCCACAGGTACAGTGGGGCAAAAAAGTATTCGACAGCAATCAATCGTGCATGCTGTCCTACTTAAAAACATGAGAAAAGTCCATCATTTTTTTATCATAGGTACACTTCAACCGTGACAGACAGAATGCATGCAAAAGGAATCCAGGAAATCACATTGTATGATTTTTAAAGAATGTATTTGTATAATGGTGCAGGAAATAAGTATTTAGCACCTACAAACAAGCAAGAATTCAACCCCTCACAGACCTGTTACCACTTCTTTAAGAAGGTATTTTAACCTCCACTCTTTACCTGTATTAATGGCACCTGTCTGAACTCCATATCTGTATAAAAGACACCTGTTCACACCTTCAAACAGTCAGACTCCAACCTCCACCATGGCCAAGACTAATCTTGATACCAAGTCTCCTTATCTGCTATCCTCTTCCAGTTTACACACCAAGTACCTCCTACCTGTCTCTTTGATCACATTCGCTGTAGCTGTCCAGTCAACTGGGAGTACCTCCTGGCCTGTTTCAACTCCTCTTTGAAAACCTCAAAACACTCCTTTTTTTCAGTTTCCACCACCTGGTCCTCTGCTCTGCCTTTGTTCTCTTCACCTTCCTCACATCAGTTTCATCCTAAAGACCCCCATCCTATTCTGTCTGTCTACACTCTCGCCTACCACTACCTTGCAGTCACTAATCTCCTTCAGATCACAATGTCTTCATAAGATGTAGTCCACCTGAGTGCTCCTACCTCCACTCTCAATTGTCCTGCCTCTTCTGGTAGAAAGTATTTACAACACCCATTTCCATCCTTTTCACAAAGTCTACCTTCTTCATTCCTATCCTGGATACCAAACATGCCCATCAATTCTTCATCACCTCTGTTCCCTTCACCAACATGTCCGTTAAAGTCTCCACCAATCACCACCCTCTCAACTCTAGGGACACAATGCATCAAATAATCTAGTTCATTCCAGAATTTCTGCTTCTCTTCTAACTCACATCCTACCTGTTTGGCATAACCAGCAGCAACATTGATCATTAGTCCTTTAATTTCAAGCTTCAGACTCATCAGCCTATCTGACACTATTTTCACTTCCAGAGCGTTCCTAACAAACTCCTTTTTCAAGATAACTTCCGGATCCATTTCTCTTTCCATCTACACCATGGTAGCGATGTGTCTGTCATGAACGGAGCCGGCTCCGTGTTGGGGCAGCCTAACCGGAGCCACTTTTTTCTCTTTTTTTTATCTGTTTAAGCTTTACGTTATTGCTGTGTAGATGCATTTTAAATATATTGACTATTCAGGACATGTAGAGTGTAGAGTATGCAAAGTAAAAATATCATGAGCAGGCTGTGCAGTTATCTACATTATCTTATCCTTTCTATGTTTCACCATAAATAGTTCAGTTTATAAATATATTTTACATACAATCAGTTTGTTTTTCTACATTAACATTTGTTTTCTACCACTCTGTTCCATGAATATAATACACCATAAATAATGAACATTTCATACAAATGTTTGTAGAGTAATAGTTAATTGCCCTTCCTGACACAACTATCTGCATTTATCCAGACTTTATCCAGACAGGAGATGCACCAATTCTTTGTGGTTACTTATGACTAAATTCAGTCTGATTGCTTATTTTTACTTTTGTCTTGTGCATTTTATTTTTATGTTTTCCCAGAACTGCTGAGGGATCCACCGGGAGGAGCTGGAGTGTGTTTCTGATTGGTTCATTGGATGGATGCTTTGCAAGGTAGATGAGAACTTCTGGATGTGTTCTGGGCGCCTCGAGCAGATAAAACATTCCCAAACTTTGTGGTCCAACATCCTGAACTTTCTCTGCTGGGTTTGAGCTGAATGTTATGATTGGTTCTCTGTTAGTCTTTATTATGAGGATCTACTGAAGTGTATATAATGGGTGTCCATTACCAAACATCCATCCATATGAAGAGTCAAAGCCTCCAGTTGCAAACATTTAAACACCATGCAGAAGGCCCAGCGTCTTGGAGCCGGATCAGTTGGACGAGATTCCCACTGGTCAACAACATCTCTGCATGTCTATTCCCTACAATTGAAAACATAAATACATACGGTTAAATAACAAACAGGACTAAGCCTTTTTCTTCCTGAAAGGTCCGTAAGGTAATTCAAATAACCAGCGTCTAATGTTGATCTTCATTCCTTTAACCATTTCCAACTAAAACAAACCTACAGAAGCCCCTCGCCTCCCCAAGTTTCTCCTCTTACATCCCAGCACAGCTTGCCACATGCTGGCTTTAACCATTCAGCTTCACAAAACTAAAACTAACCAGAGGTCAGTCACTTACCATCATAATGCCATCGCAAATAAAACAAACAGCAGCAGTGAAAATAAATGATCCGGGAGGCCGGAGAGGTTATCAGGAGAGAGTTAAACCAAAC
>OY747706.1:8679029-8791529 GCA_963556495.2 Valencia hispanica
ATATATGTGTGTGTGTGTATATATGTGTGTGTGTGTATATATGTGTGTGTGTGTGTGTGTGTGTGTATATATATATATATATATATATATATATATATATATATATATATATATATATATGTGTGTGTGTATATGTATATATGTGTGATTCTATAAAAGAAAGGGACACAGATAAAAAAACAAAGGGGGGCCAGAAAGCAAAAGAGACTTATGTACAGTAAAATGGGGTTGGGGGGGGGCAGAGTTGTCAACAGTGTTATGGCAACAGATATAATTGTTGAAATAAAAAAACTACACCAACAACACATTAGACATAACAATCAGGGCTATAGTTATACTTTTTGCTTTAACATCAATTGTCCAAAAGGACTGTCATGTCTAATGTGAGGATGCATAAATATGGCAGCATTTAAACTAGGAATAAAAGAAGCCATAACACTGTTGATAAAACCTACTGGCCTTTTCTATTTTTGCTGGGTTTACACCTGCCCTCTATTGACGCCTCTGGGTGATGAAGGAGAAGATGATGGACATCTGAGGGTGGAGAAGGTTAAGCTGGTGCAGGTCCTCCATCATCATGTTCACCAACTGGACACTGCTGACCGCCCCCGTGTCATCTCCACCACAGCTGATGATGAGGACATCTAGAGCTGCTCTTCCTCCTTTCCCCCTCAGCCCCCCGAGGCAAACCAGGAGATACGGACGTCTGGGAGGCCGAGGTTTCCTCCGATGGTTTCTTCATCTCTCTCAGAACTATGCTGTCTCCAATGATCCAAATGGCTATGGAGAAAAAAACTAACAATGAATGTAGTTACACTGGTGTGGCCTATCAGTTGAAAGTATAATACTAAAATTGTACATGAAGTGATGGAGGCAGGTACTTACATTTTCTGCTTTGTGTGGCTGTTGTGGAGGACAGGCATGCAGCCATTGTGACCTGGTAAACAAAATCTATCAAAAGAAACACAAGTGTCTTACTAAAAGTGCAACTTATCCCTTCACAGACCTCAATAAATGATTAGTAAAATTCATACATTGCAGAATTGACTAGGATCGAAATTATTATTATTAGCTGTTAAATCTACAATAGCTGTGGGAACAGTTTTTTAACTGGGACATTCTACATGGTAGTACAATCACTAACAATAGGGGTAACTACAAACAAATATTAGTATAAATATGTGAACTATCCTTACTAACGTAGCTTGATTATGTATCTCATGCATGGACTAAATAGATCTCATACACTATTAATAACCAAGTTAAAAATATTATTGAAAACTTGCATTAAGTTAATGATCATTTCATTTAAATAAATAATTTCAATTTAAATGTTAACTCACCGATTTAATATTGTATTTACAGCCTGGATGGAGGAGGGTAGAAGAGTTGCTCTACCGTGGCTTTCAGGCTAAAGCTGCCCGCTAACCTCAGTTAGCTCCAGGACTAGCTTCAGTTAGCTCCAGGACTAGCTTCAGTTAGCTTCAGTTAGCTCCAGGACTAGCTTCAGTTAGCTCCAGGACTAGCTCTAGTTAGCTTCAGTTAGCTCCAGGACTAGCTCTAGTTAGCTTCAGTTAGCTCCAGGACTAGCTCTAGTTAGCTTCAGTTAGCTCCAGGACTAGCACTAGTTAGCTTCAGTTAGCTCCAGGACTAGCTTCAGTTAGCTTCAGTTAGCTCCAGGACTAGCTCTAGTTAGCTTCAGTTAGCTCCAGGACTAGCTCCAGGCTACATTGGCTAAGAGTGTCAATCATCCGCCCTCGCCCCCCCAGCGTCACTCTCAGCTCCACCTCTTTGCCCATTTTTGTATTTTCTGGGAGTGACGAGACACGTGACGCAGCCAAGATGGCGGCGGTGGGAACCGCCCATTTGGCTTCATTTTTGCTCTTCAGAAACTTATGGGTGACGTCACCGAGGCTTTGTCCAGTAATTATACAGTCTATGGTTGTAACTCATTGGGAAATGATGATCATTGGAAGTTTGCCGGCAAAGCAGTTTCTAAAAACATACAAACGAGCAGAAACGCAGCAACCGTCCCTTTTTCTTCCAAGTTGATCTCTTTGCAGCTGTGGCCGTCTTTCGGTGCTGATCAGTGACGCCACTTACTGCCGAAGTAGTTGTGATATGCGAAAGTCTTAGCAAATTCCTTAAAGGCCCAATTTTGTATGGAGACACAACGGCTGAGTGGAGCGGGCGGACGGATTTTCCCCCAATAGATAAGATCCAGTAAAACGTCCCTGGGGTTCCGACAGTGGAAGCGCGCCTGATATCTTCATATTTCATGACTATAGGTGAGCAGCGTAGATGGACCATGTGATGGTAATATTTCAATGTGAATTAATTGATTAGTTAAATGTTAGTAAATGCATCTAGGGAACATATCATGTAGAAGATCATCAGAGTGTTTAAACAGACGTCTGGGAGCAGCAGATTTGAGGAGGAGCCCCTCTGACCTTGTTCCCTTTTACTCTACAGCGTGAAGGGTTTTTGACCTTGGGACTAGACATGGCTTCACCTATAGGCAAAGCTTCTCTCCTCCTTACTGCCCTCAATCAGGACAAAGATACCTAAACTATTCTGCTTGGGTCAAACACTTGGACCCGAGGGCAGCAATTTAATGTCTCGCCCTTCACAAATGGATGGTCTAGGTCATGGCGTTACTTTCTCATTGCGTCTGGCATTAGACAGTGTACCCCCTTTAAAAAAAGGTAATTAGCCAAGAGTGTTACGATCGTCTGATTTTGTTTAATTGTTTTTTGGGTTGTTTGAATCTTATTTTTGATTTTATTTATCTCTCCCAAAATACCAGCAACAGTGTGAAAACCTGGTGAAGGCCTACAGGAAATGTTTGTCCTCTATATCGTTGCCACCCAAGGTTACATTACAAAGTATTGAGATGAACTTTTCTCATTGACTAAATACTTATTGTCTGCACTAATGTAGAAATACGTTCTTTACAAATCTTACAATCTGACTTCCTGGTATTTTTGTTTTACTTTCTGTCTCTCACAGTTGAACTGTAACTACGATGAAAATGACAGACTTCTCTCGTCTTTTTAAGTGGGACAACTTGCACAATTGTTGGCTGCCAAATAATTTTTTGCCCCACTGTATGTGTGATTGAATTGAAATGACTTTTCTTTTAAAGTGCCTTGAGAGGACATGTCTTGTAAATTGGCGCTATATAAATAAACAGAGTTAAATTGAATTGAATTAAGCTTGGAGAAAGAGCATTGCAGGTTTTTTTAGTTTGAACTCTGATCTCGTACTTCGAGTCGTGGACTTTCCTCCTGATTCTTCACACTTCAATACGAAGGTGATGGGTTGAAATACCAACGAAAACACTGAGACTGAGGCTTCTAAGCCAAAAACATCCTTCTCAATGCCTACACCTTGAGATCCTATCCATGAGCACCACAAACAGGGCCAGGGAGGGGAGATAAGACCCGATTCATTTAGTCTTATCTGAAGGAAGCAGGTGATGGTTGAGCTTTACACACGTGGTCTTCAACAGAGTAGCAGTACAGAGACCAGGTTACTCCATGCTCCTGCGGCACCCCACCTCACCCAGACTGCCTCTGGAGACATGGTTGTAAACCTCCTCCAGGCCTGCAAAACACTTTTTTGCCCAAACCTTCAAACTCTCCGAGGGTACAGATTTGGTCTTGTGTCCTACAACCAAGACCAAATCCAGAGCATCCTTTACAAAACCCTGGAGTAGACTCTCCTGAAGACGTGTGGTGGCCTGGTCGTTTGAGCACTCTCAGATCCCTCTTTCCCTGGAGGGAAATTTCAGCGATGACCCTTGAACTTTGCGCTATGGGCTAGGAAAACTTCACGGTTTAACCTCCTCCTAATGTCTGCAAGATCTCATGAATTTCTTTCGGTGTGACAAGGCTTTTTCTAAAAACAAACAAACAAACAAATACAAATGTGATGCAGAAAACTTCTAACATACTCATTTACACAAGGAGCTTTTTTTAATAGCTGGTTTTTATTCCTTAAAGAAGCTGAAGGGAAGAAATTCCCCCACTTTAAAAACATTAATTGGCCTTTTCTTGCCAGTTCACTGATTCTGATCATTATATAAACTGTTTATTTAATGTGTTTTTCCTCTTTTTCTAGCTTTCACCTCCACCCAGAGTAAAAAAAAAACAAAAAAACATCAAGCTTGAGAGACACTGTAGCTGACGCGACCAATCGTCTTGTGACAAACTGCTTATTTCAAACAGCTTTCATGGTTTCTTATTGGATTTTCATGGCTGCCAGTGAAGCATCAGACATCTGAGATTTCCAGGTGTGGCTGTGATTTAATTTGCCTGAATGTTGATTCTACTAAAGAAGCTCAAAAATGATCTAAAGAAGCAGAATGACTGGTGTTTATTCATACATTTAGCTGCTTTTCTGTTTAGTCAAGGTTGGTGCAGGAAGATGAAATTAGGTTAGAAGCAGTTCTGATTCACTTGCATAAACTCCAGTCACGCAACCTGTTCATTTAATCTGGTAACACTGGATGTCTCTGAAGTGCTTTTTTTAGCTTCTTTTCATATCGATGCCAGTGCAGGAACCTAAGGGACCCTAAAGTTGTACTCAGGGGGAACACTGAAGGTTTTCACCAGTTGGGGAACAGAGCACCAGATTGTTGCCTATTAAAATCTTGATCTGTAATACCTTCATGATTGTCTTTTTCAGCCGTTCTGTTGTAGATTTGCTTCCGGGTGGGCTTTGGGGTTACTGTTTTTCGTTTGGCCTACTTTTGTTGTTGTTCAAAGATATTGCGTTAGGCTGGGCCTCAGGGTGCTCCTAAGTGTCTTTAATGGCTCCAGGAAGCAACTGACCCAGATTTCAGTCACTCAGTGCGTTTACATGCGCATCTAAAACGAGCTATGGCAATAATCTAGCTAATAGCGTCACCAGAATGGGAGCCTTTATCCCGGTTTACACGTCACTCTGAAAATATAATTACTGAAAGAAGCACGTTAGATTCCACGACAGTAAGGCAGTTGTATTTGTATAGGACACTTTCACCAACAAGGTAATTCAAGGTGCTTTTCATGATTAAGTGGTAAAATAAAAATAGCAGTAAAACACAGACACAGCATATAAAGTACAAACAAGCAATAAAGCATGAAGCACACACAAAACATATGATACATCAAAGCATTACTCAAAGGCAGCTCTAAACAGATACGTTTTTTGTTGGGATTTAAAAGAACTCGGTGTTTCAGCAGCTTTGCAGTTTTCTGGAAGTTTGTTCCAGATTAGAGAAGCATAGAAACTGAAAGCTGCTTCTCCATGTTTGGTTCTGATTCTAGGGATGCTGAGTTGACTGGAATCAGAGGACCTAAGTGGTCTGGTGGGGGGTTGGTATAGTGACAGTTGATCTTCAACATACTTTGGTTCTAAGCCATGTAGTGGTTGGCAGGTAGGTGGTGACATGCGCCCCTTTGCATTTTGTAAGTACTGTACTGTTTGATTGTGTTACACTCATCGCTGCTGTGCAGTTGTCGTACCGGTGTTGTTGTTCCCGCTTCCGCGGTCTCATCACTTCCTGAAGGGAGAGTGCGAAGGCCGATGATGGCTCGATTTAGCTGGGATGCTGGTTTACATCCAGAGAAATGTGGCTTCTAATCATATTATCTGGGTGTGTTTGCTCAGTTAGGAGTAGGCCAGTTGGGTTCGACTTCAGTCGGACTAAGACAATAACTCGATTTTCTCTTACTGCATGTAAACCCACTGACTGAAACGACCACATATCCTTTATGGTCTGGTCTGGGATGAGATGATGGATGGACAGATTGACTTACAGATGGACAGACAGATAGACGGACGGACGGATGAACGGATGGGTCCACTCTTTTTCGAGTGTAGCTCCAGTTCAGTGAGGTTTGTCCCACCACAGTGCTTCAATCAACTGGAGGTCTGGACTTTGACTAGGCCATTTCAACACACTGATTCATATACTTTGGTACAAAGAGGAGTTCTTGCTCCGCTCAATGCCTGCAAGCAGTGGAGTAGCTGCAACAAAAGCCCAAATCATCACACCTCCACCACTGTGCTCAACAGTTGGTCTGAGGTGTTTGTGTTGATGCTGTGTTTGGTTTTCTCCAAACATGAAGGTGAGCATTATGGTCGAACATCGCCACTCTTTGGTCTCATCTGTACAAAGAACATTGCTCTAGAAATCTCGTGCTTCATTCAGATGCAGCAAACCTGCTTCAAGCTGCCGTGTTATTCTTAAAGAGAAGAAACTTTATAGCAGATGGTGGTCCATGAAATGGACCGGAAGATCTGGTATGATTTGATGAAGGTTGACACCCTTGCTGGCGTATGTTTGATCTGTCTAGGTGATCCAGTGGAGAGGTTTTCATTTTTAACTTCAAAATGTTCCTGTCTCTAAGTGAACAACCGTTTTCTGGTCCTCTACAAGCAAAAACAGCTTCAGGTTGCTCCGACGCTGATGAGGCAGGTAGACAAAAAGTCTAAAAAGTACGTTGAACTGTGCTGGCATGGTTGGAGCCAACACTTTCCCAACTGCTTTAGCCTCTTTTTCTCTTTTTTTCTCTTGGTACAGTTTCTAAAATATGTTTATGGTCCTGAGGACCAAATGAGCTGCAATTCAACTTCTCTTTTCATCTGCAAGACAACAAAACTACCAAACATACAATTACAGAACTATAATTTGACAACAACATCCAAAAACATCTTGCAAACACACACCACCATCCAACTCGGTCAAGCGCAGCTTTTTCTGAGCCGAAGCAGTTAGAAAAACCAACTCTTTAGATAAATCTGAACCTTAAGCAACGTCTGAACCCAAAACCCAAACAGTGCGGGGGTCAGAGACAGTGTGCTTTCATCACAGTGCGGCTGTGTAATTTCAGTGCTGCAGATTCAGCAGAGAGCAGGCGCTCTGTGAACTTCTTTAATGCTCAGAGCATCTGTGAAATGACTTATGCGGGGGGTGGCAGCAGGATGCAGTGTGATGGATGAGCCTCTGCTATTACAGGGATGACCCCTAAGATTGGGCCATTGCTGCTGATTCTACCGGGTTTTTACCAGAGATGACAGGAAGAATCGTCCAGGGGGACGTTTTTCTCCTCCCGAGCAGAAAGACAAAAAACAATCCATTCAGAACAACAATATACCCTGTAAGGAGAGATAAAAATGACTTAATTTAGAAATTCATTAATTCATAGAATTCATTAATAATTGAAGGCATTGTGGATGTTTTTCATAAGGTCTCTTTATAGTGCAAGGCAAAAGCATCAAAGCAATCTTTTTACTGGTGGTGCATTGAAAACATTTCAGCTTGCCTCTCCTCCCAGTGATACCAATGTATTGGGAAAAACTATAGTCTCATTAGAATCAGATTTTTTAAATTGAATTTATAACGCAGATATTTAATCCTGTGCAATATAATTTTTTTAAACCTTTTTTTCACCAAATATGTGAATCTTCTGGTGACCAAAGCAATCAGCACTAGCAACTTTTAGCCACCTAAAGGAGACATATTATGCCTTTTTTAAACAAGTGACAATAGCTCTACGGTCTGTACAAAACATGTTAATGAAGTTCTTTGTACAAAATCAATCTCACATAAAGTGACCTCACCAGCTCAATTCTTGACAATTTCAGTCCCTTTCCGAATGAGCTGTTTAGAGGACTCTGTCACTTTTATGCAAATTAGTGGTTGCAGACCACGCCCTCCACCCCATCTTGTTACTAGACTGCAGGTAAATTATTAAATGTGGAAATAAATGCATAAAATTTTTTGGGGAAATACAATTGGAAATCACTAAATAAATGTGGAAATTCATAATTGTTTATATATATTTCAACATATATTTATGTATTTCAGTTTTATTTTCCTCATACATTTGCTTGCAGTTTTGCTTACGCATCTATTTGTTTACTTACACCCTAATTTACTTATTTGCAGCTGTATTTTCAAATTTATTTGTTTATGTAGTTATTTCCGTATTTCTTTGTAATTTTAGCAGGAAAACGAGAAAGGCATGGAATTGGATTTGGTGGGCGGGGTTTGACACGTGAGGGGCGGTTATATGCAAATTGCGCTTATTGTGACGTCACTATGAGGCACTTTTTTAAACGTCTCATAGAAGCACAAGATTTCTGACAGCAATAATGTGCTCCTTTGATCACGTGACAAACAGTTAGCGTGTTTTTAGCTAGTGTTTGCTGTTAGGAGACGCACCACTGGCCCAGCCCGACACGCTGGCGTCACATGATCAAAAGAGAGTAATTTGTTTGGCTAAAAGCCTCTCAACTCGATCTGATCGGTAGATCGGTAACCGCCTTGGCCGAGACTCATTTACATCCAAGCTCAGTGGCGGCTGGCCAATAGAGGGCGATAGGGCGCCGCCCCCCCAGTGTTTCCCAAGTGTTTTTGATTTTTATTTTAACTTTTTTTTTTTTTACAATAATCACAAATTCTAAGTTAATTGTGTGTTTAAATTCGTAACAAAGTATCATATACAAAAATATTTATCATTTTCGGAGAAAAAGCTCCCGCTGCATAGCAGCTGGGGCGACAGAAAAATCACCCCAAGCAGTGCAGCAGCCAGCCAATCACTGACAAGAAATTCGCACATAGCAACAGTGATTTATCCAATCAGCGTTGTTCATTCGGATGCATGAAGGAAAATAGAGAAATCGCCCCAAGGCTGGTGTGAGGGCGGGCAAGATATCTGGTGGTGACATTGGCAGTGTGATTTCTCTACCACAAGGGGGCGCTGCTGTAAGAGTTAACAGCTTTGTGTGTAAAATTTTTGTCCAAACCTAATAAGTTATTTGTTTCCAGTTTGGTTCTAAACTTGTTTGTGCAATATTGTATTTATGTTTAGTATAATAATACCTCAAGTTGTTAATATTGGCATTAAAATAATCAGTAATTCACATAGTACTGGTATCCAGCCGTTTATGTTCAATTGTTTTGGGATGATTATTGAAATTGACTTGATAAGCTATATGCACAGCTCCACTACTTCCTGAACTAAGTACAGCCCTTTTATTTCCTGTCTGTATTGGACAAACTGATCACTTAGTTCAGGAAATAGTGGAGTTGTGCACAAAGCTCAGAAAGCACAAGTTTGATTAAAAAAATGTTTTTAAAAGCACAGCCCCAACAAGAATATTTTTCACCAGCCGCCACTGTCCAAGCTTCAAATTCTTGGCCGTTGTCTTTAGATGTTGCTCCTATAGTTCCAGTTAATGTGTTTTTTCTCGTGATGCTATTCGTTTTATGAAGTGCACCAGTCCCTCCTGCTGCAACATACCCACACAACATTATGCAGGATGACGTTCTCTGGCTTGCAAACTTTCATGTTGTTTTCCTTTTGATGTAAAATTATTTGATCTTAATTTGTTTAGACCACAGTACATGTTCTGAAAAACTAAGGTCTTTGTCCCTGAGTAGGTGTGACTTCTATCTTGCCTATAAGATGGCTTCGTCTACTCTGAGTGGCCTTTCAGCTTATGTCGGCACAGGAGTCGTTTCATTTTGAATAATGACACTATTTCCAGCTTCAGCAGTTTCTTTACAAGATGTTTAGCTTTTGTTCTGGGGTTAATTCTCATCGCCAGGAAACAGAATCCATCTCCTTCCTGAACGGTGTGTTGGCTGCACTTTGCCGTGCTCTTCATACTTTCCAGTGTGGCACATTCAGGCTTCTAGAAATAGTTCCCAAGGATTAAAAGAGATTGGTGGAGGTTCACGATTCTCTTCCTGATTTCTTCTGAATTTTCTCTGATGCCACATAAAGAAGCAGTGTCTTTGAGGTGTCGCCATATAACTCGAATGCTGTAGGCAGTCCATCAGGTTACGAAGCCCTTAGATAATCATCGGGACTTTCTCAAACTGTTTAAGAGCATATTTATCGTTATTTTGAAGTTCTAAAATTTAAATAAAGACATTCAGTATTTTTTTAAATCTCCTTTTGGTAATCCTCCTTACTGACCTAAAACTAGAAAAGTTTAGTATGCTTTACTGAATTTCCCCTTGATGATTAATAAAAGTATTTCTGATTCGGATGTCAGGCTGTGAGGGGGAAAACAGTTATGTGCATTTTGATGCAGTGTATGAATGTGTCTGGTTTCAACTGTATTTAATAGTTACACAACCCCACAGTAGTCTGCAGCGACCTGAACACCAGTGTGACAAAAATGCTTGCAGTGCACATGGAGACCTTAGCCAGAAACCATTCTTTCACTGCCAAAGATTTTGGAGGAAAGGTGTCAAAATTAAATCATGGGTAAAAACCTTAGAGCTGCCTTTGAGTAAGTAATTAATAATAGCTGTAATGTTGTACGTTTTAATGTGTCTTTATGTTATGTGCCTCTAATATTGTGTTTTGTGCGTTTAATGTTGGTTTATTGCTGCTTTTATTTTATACCCTAATCATGTAAAGCACCTTGAATTACCTCGTTGTTAAAAGTGTGCTATACAAATGAAGTAGCCTTGCCTTGCCTCTTGATTTCACTTTGACTGAAAACCAATCAAAACTGAACATAAAGTCCATCCTGTGGGATCTGAAGTCAGAGAACAATACCTGATTACATCCTGGTTTTTCTTTTGGGAATGTGAAGCCAACATGGTTTGGTACCGATGAGACCCACAGGAGAGAAAACTTCATTGTGCCCGATATATTTTTTGCAGACCTGCCTTTCCTTGTGGCCGTGCCATTGTTCTAATTGGGAAAGTTTAGTCTGAGCATGTTGTGCGCCAATGTTTTTTTGTTTTTTTTCCCTTCCCGCAGAGGCAAATCATCACACCCTGGTGGTTACGCAACAGCAGAGCGCCGGGAGGCCGCGAGGTTCTGTGTGGACATGCAAAAATGGTGCCAGATGGACCTAAAGTGGATGCATGGGCTGGTGTTAGCGTTAGCTACCGGTTGGATCAGGGTCCCCCCTAAGTAAACATCAACTGGAGAGAAAACACATTAGCAGTTAAGCTACCGAACCCAGAAGATGCCTGTTAGGGAATATTTCTATGTAATCAGGATTACATTTATTAGTTACATTGTTAGTGAGTGCATCTAGAATAAAAGGTCATGTTAGAAACAAACAGCACTTTCTGGATGTAATGTTTTGATAGAATTATACACAGAGTGTTTAGACAGTTGTCAGTAAGCAGCAAGACATCTTCAGGACTCCTTGACCCAGCGAGTCTGCTCCACGCTCTACTAACAGGGTGGAGTGGTTCAGTCTTGCTGGGTGCGAGGTATTCAAGATCACCGTAGATTACCAAATCCTATATGATATTAAGTTGGGGAGGGCTTGAGCGACGGCACTGTTTTGGGTGCACTCTTGTCTTCCATATTGGCCAATATGCTGTATTAATAATCAAAACGGTCTATTTGTTTAACCTTTTTGCCACACCATTTCTATGAACATATAAAGTGGGCCAAAAATGTATTTGGCAGTCACCGATTATGCAAGTTGTCCCACTTAAAAAGACTAGAGAGGTTTGTAATTTTCATCATAGGTACACTTCAACTGTGAGACAGAATGTTTAAAACAAAAACCCCAGGAAGTCAGATTGAATGATTTTTAAAGAATTTATTTGTATAATGGTGCAGACAATACGTATTTGGCCAATAACAAAAGTTTACCTCAATACATTGTAAAGTAACCTAGGTTGGCAATGACAGAGGTCAAACATTTTTTGTAAGTCTTCACCAGGTTTCCACACACTGTAGCTGGTATTTTGGCCCATTCCTCCATGCAGATCTCCTCTAGAGCTGGGATGTTTTGGGGCTGTTGCTGGGCAACACGGACTTTCAACTCCCTCCAAAGATTCTCTATTTGATTGAGGTCTGGAGAATGGCTAGGCCACTCTAGGAGCTTGAAATGCTTATTACATACTCACTCCTTCGTTGCCCCGGCGATGTATTTGGGATCATTGTCATGCTGAAAGACCCAGCCACGTTTAATCTTCAATGCCCTTGCTGATGGATGGAGGTTTTTGGCCAAAATCTCACGATACATGATCCCATTCATCCTTTAATACGGATTAGTCATCCTGTCCCTTTTGTAGAAAAGCAGCCCCAAAGCATCATGCTTCCACCTCCATGCTTTACAGTGGGTATGGTGATCTTGGGATGCAACTCAGGATTCTTCCCCCTCCAAACACAGCAAGTGGCATTTATAACAAGATTTCTATTTTGGTCTCATCTGACCACATGACATTCTCCCAATCCTCCTCTGGATCATACAGATGGTTTGTGGCAAACTTTAGACGGGCCTGGACATGTGGTGGCTTAAGCAGGGGGCCCTTTCAAGTGCTGCAGGATTTTAATCCATGACGATGTAGCTTGTTAGAAATAGTAACCTTTGTTACTGTGGTCTCAGCTCTTTTCAGGTCATTGACCAGTCCCCCCTGTGTAATTCGGGGAAGTTTCCTCACCGTTCTCAAGATCTTGTATGAAGTCCCAGGTTGAGAGAGAATGTCAGTGATCTTGTATTCCATTTTCTAATAATTGTTCCAACAGTTTATCTCTTCTCCCCAAGCTGCTTGCCTTTTGTAGATTGGATCATCGCAGTCTTGTGCAGGTGTACAATCTTGTCCCTTGTGTCCTTAGACAGCTATCTGGTCTTAGCCATGGTGGAGGTTGGAGTTGTTGGAGAATATTTCTATTAAACTATTTCTGACCCTCTGAGCTATGTCTAATTCTGGACTCTAACCCGACTCGGTCTGGACTTTAACCAGGCCTAGATCCAGTCACTAAGTGACTGATCACTTCAGAGGCCTCTAACCGATCAGTCACTAAGTGACTGATCACTTCAGAGGCCTCTAACCTCTATTACTTCTCTCTCCTGGTTCTTTGGATGTCCGGCAAGTCTGCAGAAATAAAACACAAAGGACCCAGCGCTTCAGATCATGGCATACCATACCATACCATACCATTTTATTTATAATGCGCTTTACAAATGACATAAGTCAACCAAAGCACAGAACACAGGCTAGAAACATAAGGAAATAAAACAGAATATAAAACACAGTAAAAACAGATAAATAGCAGAAAATAAAAATAAAAAATCAAAAAGCTGATACAAGTGCTAGAGAACACATTTGACAGGTCAACCCTCTAAGCTAATGGTGACAGTAGGGGTAATTAAAAGCTAAACTAAAATAATACGTTTTCAAGCGAGATTTAAAAACATGAAGCGAAGCAGACTGGCGTATCTGAAGAGGGAGCACATTCCACAATTTCGGAGCACACACAGAAAAAGCTCTCTCCCCACGACATTTTAGACGCACTGATGGGACTCGCAGAAGAAGGTGGTCAGCAGACCTAAGAGCACGGGAAGGCTGATATGGGCAAAGAAGCTCTACCAAATATGGAGGGGCCAGTCCATTCAGTGATTTAAAAACAAATAAAAGCAGTTTAAACCGTATTCTAAAATGAACAGGCAACCAGTGCAAAGACCTCAGAACGGGGGTGATATGTTGCCTCCTATCAGCCCTAGACAGAAATCTAGCTCCCGCATTCTGAACGAGTTGCAGACGGGACAGAGAAGCTTTATTTATACCAGCCAAGGAGGAATTACAATAGTCAAGGCAAGAAGTAACAAAGGCATGTAGTACAGTTTCCAGATGCTTAGTTGTTAGTATAGACTTCAATCTCGTAATTCGCCTTAGTTGATAAAAACATGCTCTAACTAAGCTATTAACTTGTGCATCCATCGTCAGCTTGGAATCTATTTTTAGTCCTAGAGAGGTGACGGCCTTACTAAGTGATACAGGAATAGATGCCATTACAGTAGGAGTGGGCATACTTTTACTATTGGGCTCGAAGAGGACTGCTTTAGTTTTGGTATCATTAAGATATAAAAATTTAGCCGCCAACCAGCTCTTTACCTCATCCAGACAGTCTAGTAATGGCTGGAGTGAAGTTTCCAGGTTAAAAGGAACATAAATTTGGCAGTCATCAGCATAAAGGTGGAATTGAACCCTGTGTTTCCTAAAAATATTGCCAAGGGGAATAAGATACAATGAAAAGAAAAGAGGGCCCAGGATGGATCCCTGAGGAACACCCCAAGGAAGAGGGGACGATGTGGAAACATGTTCCTCGAACATGACACATATGCTACAATCTTGTAAGTAAGAACGAAACCACTGAAGTGCCGATCCTGTCATCCCTGCCACTTGTTCTAACCGGGATAATAATATGGTATGATCCACTGTATCAAAAGCAGCTGAGAGGTCGATAAGGATCATAAAAACATGATGGCCAGAGTCCGTCGCTAAGAAAATATCATTAAGCACCTTCAAGTGGACAGTTTCAGTGCAATGCAATGCCCTAAAACCAGACTGGAAGACCTCCAGAATAATATTAACTTCAAGATGTCCTAAAAGTTGTTTATATACAATTTTTTCAAGGACCTTAGATAAAAAAGGCAATTTAGAGATGGGGCGGAAATTAGAGAGGGCCGATGTGTCGACACCAGGCTTTTTTGGTACTGGCTGGATCACCGCATGTTTAAAGGCATGGGGAACCACTGCTGATGACAAACTGCAGTTAATGATTTGCAAGACAGGGAGAGCAAGTACAGAGAAGGCATCTTTGAGCAGTCGAGGGGGTATGGGCTCAGTGGGGGGAGCCAGAAGGTTTCATATGAGCAACCATGGCATATGTCAGGAAGAGCTCCATCTTCGTCTTTTCTTTGTTTGCACCGCCAGATTTATTAAAGCATTGTAGGAATACAATCCTGCAAGGAGATGGGCGGTCCATCCCCTGCTATCAGTCAGCTCAGCTCCTCCCATCATACAATCACAATTTCTATTGGTTAATCATTCTATGATCCTTTTCTTCCTCCTGCAAACCTTCCCATGGGAGGTTTGTTTCATCCTTTAACCTTGGGTCACACGGGAAGATTCTGTGGCTGGAACGGTTCCTATTTGTTTGACAGGTTCTGTACCAAACACTACAGCACTCAGTTCCCTTTTAATAATGAGCTGCTTGAGCACAGCTTTTTCTTCACAGATTTGAGACAGATAAACTCAATTATATGTTTAATGCATTTAATTAATATTTACAACAGAGTCTGACTATTTGAAGGTGTGGACAAATGTCTTTTATACAGATGACGAGTTCAAACAGGTGCCATTATTACAGGTAAAAATTGGAGGATAGAAGAGCCTCTTAAAGAAGTAACAGGTCTGTGAGGGCCAGAATTCTTACTTGGTTGTAGGTGTTAAATACTTATTTTCTGCACCATTATACAAATAATTTTAAAATCCTACAATGTCATTTCCTGGATTTCTGTTTTACCTTCTTTCTCTCAGTTTAAGTGTACCCATGATGATAACTACAAACCTCCCATCTTTTTACGTTCAAGGTTCTTTATTTGCCATTCGTGCATAAACCAACAGTTAAGGCACATTGAAATTCTTGTGCTGGGCTCTCAGTCATCAGTTTTAAGTAACTCAAGTATATTTATCAATCAAGTATACATTTGAGATGCTGTAGCAGGACCTTAAAAAGGCGATTCATGCTGGAAAACCCTCCAATGTGACCAAACTCCTCCACAGCCGGAAAAGACTCACTGTAAGTTATTGGAAATGCTTGATTCCAGTCGTTGCTGTTAAGGGTGACCCAACCAGTTATTAGGTTTAGGGGGCAATCACTTTGTTTCACAGGGCCATGTAGGTTTGGATTCCCCCCTTGAAAATAAAAAAAAAACACTTTCATTTAAAAGCAGCATTTTTTTTAACTTCCGTTGTTTTCGACTAATAATTAAATTTGATTGATGATCTGAATTTTAGTGTGACACACATGCAAAAATAAAGAATAAGAAAATGGGGCACTTTTTCATAAAGTGCCGAAAATGTAAATATTTCTCTCACCCAGTGCTTCTCCTTATTCTGTAGGCCATACGGTTTTCGAATTCTCCTGCGCTGCATGTTTGAAGACACTGGATTTATCAGAAATCAGGAAGGAGAGGCTGAATTCTGTTCATTTTCAAACCTCACCTAGACATCAAATAGTAAACAGAAACCTTTCCACATCTCAGAAAAGAAATCTATGTTTCCAGTTTGTCTCTTCATCAGAAGCGGATCCTGAGAAATCTCGGCGTTCCGACCCGCGGGCTGCTCCCGATCCGTGCTTTGGATCAGGGAGTCCCTCAAACATGAGCCTGGCTCCTGAAAATCCCCCGGCGTGTTTAAGGCTCATCTGAGATTGAGCGAACTGGGGAAACTCTGAGTAATGGGATTATCCTCTTCGTCAGCAGGCGTGTGCGAGGGGTTTGTTGAGGAATTACAGATGGATGAGTAACTTCCAGATTTGTGGAAGAGGCCGAGCCAGGCCACACTGTTTACGCTGGAACAGCAGCGCTCAAGGTGCTAAAGTGAAGGAAGCTGCCAGCCGGTGAAAACCTTTCTTTTTACTCCTTAAATCAAAATAATATATTATATAATAACAAAAAATGATTACATTTGCTTTAATCTGGAAAGTTTACAAACAGACAAAAAACTGATTCATAAATAGTTTTATAAAAACAGCTTTATTTACAAAAAACTAAAATATAACAAAAACAGTCCCACAAACCCAAACATCCACAGATTTTTTTTCATTTCATGTATTTTGTTGGAATGCCTTCTGTGGCTGAGGTTGGGAATTTACCACCCCGGAACAGGCGGTCAGTGTTTTTCCACCATGACTTTCCCCGTCATCTAATTACCCAGCTGGACCGCAAAGGGGCCAAACAAACAGGTGGATGTGGCAGAACTATGATGGTTCTAATTAACACTGTAAAATAATCGAATGCTTCATCCGTCCTGCTGGGATCAGAGTCAGCAGAAACGTTGAGCAAGGCTTCCCTTATGCTCACAGATTTCTGCATGTGAATAAGCAGCTCGGAGACGGAAAGCTGGCGGTAAAACCTGACGTTTCCTTCAGTGGATGGGAATGTGTGTTTCAGGGTGAAAATGTGTTTCTGTGAGGCTGAATCATTAATGTGGAGTTGGGCTGCGCAGCGGGATCCTCCAGCTTCCTGCCGGGAGGTTAGAAAGCGTAACGGGTGCGAATGTCTTCCAGCTTCTTGGAGACTTCAGGCGGTGTTCGGTCCAACTCCTCCGCCACACTCTTCTGCTTGTGTGGGTCCATGCTGTTGAACTGCTCACAGAGGTCTCCATCAATCACGTTCTGCAGGAAAGACGGAGGAGATTAAAATGTTTCAGGTTTCAAACTAAAATCAACGTTGGAAAACTCCTGAAAGATCTGCAGACAGCTTTTGATATCTGCAGGGCTGGATCACTGCAGTTCATGTTTTGGCGCCAGAACATGATCTGCAGAACCGCATGGAGCGCTGCAACCCGTCTGTTCACAAATTAACCTGCAGCGCCTTGCAGAAATACTCCACACTGAAGTGGAAGGAAAATAAAAATGTGACGTGAGGTTAGTAAATAAGGAAGGAAACGAGGAGAATTAATGAAGGAAGTGAGGAGACTAAGTAAAAAGGAAGACAGCTAAGTATGGAAAGAGACTAATTAAAAAAGGAAGGAAACTAAGTAAAAGAGGAAAGAGACTAAGTATGGAAGGAGACTAAGTAAGTATGGAAGGACACTAAAAAAGGAAGGACACTAAATAAAAAGGAAGGAAACTAAATAAAAAAGGAAACTAAGTAAAAAGGAAGGAGACTAATTAAAAAAGGAAGGAAACTAAATAAAAAGGAAGGAAAGTAAGTATGGAAGAAAAGTAAGTATGGAAGGAGATTAATTAAAAAAGAAAGGAGACAAAGTAAAAAAAGGAAACTAAGTATGGAAGGAGACTAAAAAAGGAAGGACACCAAGTAAAACAGGAAGGATACTGTAAAAAAGGAAGAAGACCAAGTTAAAAAAGGAAGGAAACTAAGTATGGAAGGAGACCAAGTAAAAAAGGAAGCAGAGTAAGAAAAAAATGGAAGCAGAGTAAGTAAAAAAAGGAGACCAAGTAAAAAAGGAAGGAGACTAAGTAAGTAAAAAAGGAGACTAAGTAAAAAAGGAAGGAGACTAAGTTAAAAAAGGAGACTAAATAGGAAGGAAGTAAGGAAGGAAGGCCTGTAGATCTATTTGATAAAGCCAATAAAAACCATTAAAGTCTGACTATCAGCGCTGAATGGAAACGAGGTTCGGCTGATCACCGGTTTTCCCTCGACGGCTTCACCATGAAACTCTGATCGTGAAATCAGGCTTTCTGAGACCTGAGAGTTTGATCAGGATGAAGTCGCTGGATCAGAAGAAAGATTTCCGGTAAAAATGACAAACCTTCACTGGGAAGTAGTACGATCTGAAGCTGAGGTGGTCTCTGCCACAGAGCGGAGGGAACTCTGATCGCATGTGCATCTCCAAGTGTTGGAAGAAGTCGTGATCCTGGAGAAAAGATGGAAAACTGGTCAACATTCAACACCTGAGACACTTTTTAAAATCAGCAGAAAACATTTAATTGAAAATGGCTTGAAACATGTTTTACAGGTGGAGGTGAAAAGATTAGAACGGGGAGAAAAAGTTCAATCATTCCAGAAAGTCAACCCCATTTATTATATAGATCCATTATACATCAGAGTGAAATACTTCTTGTAATTATGACGATTACTCACTTTTATATATATATATATATATATATATATATATATATATATATATATATATATATATATATATATATATATATATATATATATATATATATATATAAACAGAATGCCTATAAAAAAGCATCGCTATTGTAAAAAAAGATATGTAATGGCAATAATGTGGCGAGGACAGTCACTGATACCCTCCACAAGGAGGGAAGCCACAAACGAAGATTGTTGGATCCAAGAAAGATTCATAGAAAGTTGACTGGAAGGAAAAACTGCAGTGCCAGCAAAAAGGATACCTACAGTCTTGAGGACTGTAAAGCCAGAACATCTGGAGCCGCTGCCCTCAGATAGATCCAGAACATGGACTACAAACATCTTACCTGGGCTAAGGGGAACCAGAACCGGTCCAAAGTACTCTCCTCAGATCAAAGTAAAGTTTTCATTTCCTTTGGAAATCAAGGTCCCAGAGTCTGGAGGAAGAGTGGAGAGGATATCATGTCCTTTGCGGGTTCTGGTCCATTGGGTTTTCTGAAGTCCACCAAACGCAGCCGTCTACCAGGACATTTTAGAGAATAGGGATGTTCCATCTTGAGTGCCTCACGATTCGATAATAAAACGATTATTTTTGTTGCATATTTTGTCCCCATTTAGGGTTTTTTCTTCCTTCCTTTCATGGATACTTTCTACTCTTAAATCCATCCAGTTTCCAATAATTGAAGCATCCAAACCAACTGATGTTCTGTCTTTTGTTTATGTTGAACCACAAATAAAACAAACACATGTTCAAAATGTGTTTCATAATTATATCAAGATCATATTTTCAATGAAAGCTAAAGGAAATGTGTGTTGGCTAGTTAAATATTATATAGGGTGACCCTATTTTGATTTCCATAAAAGAGGAAACTTGGTCCAATCCTTAAACACAATCATTTTCTGTTTACCTAAAGAAGACTATGTGGTTAAAAAAATTTTTTAAAATAAAATTCAAATCAGCTTTTACTAGTAAACTATTACAGAAATGACTTTAAAATCTAAATAGAAAGAAATTATTCTTCTGTATTAGAAAATAAACCTGTAACATTAATAGCTCCGTTTTAAGCCAAACAGGACAAAAGTTACACAAAAATCTTAAATTTTATTCTGATCAAATTAAGTATTATTTTTCTATTAAAAGATAGAAAATAAAAAGCAACATTCTCCCAAAGACACTTAAAGGTTTATACTCCAGTCTTTGTTTTATTTGCTACCAATTTAATACAGAACTTTAACTTTGCAGCGTTTTCATAGTTTTTGGGTCAGTTTGATCAGCGGGATGTTTTCCCACCCGTCATACACAGAAAGTAGTCTACCAGCTATGAATACGCTGCTCTCCGCCACACATTAGTCGCCACCAGGATGGAATGAAGGACATTTCCTTCCTGTTTCATACTTAAAGCTACGCTTGGGCTGACGTGACGTCTGGTAAACATGAGCTGCAGCTCGGGGAGGACGCCCCGAACATCACCGATAAGGTGGACATGTTGCTGCTAACATGATACACAACAACACAGACGCTGCTTTCACAACTAAAGAGGAAAGGAAGATGAGAGACACCAGAGCCAACAATGAAGATGAGCCGAAGGCTTCCTGATCCTCCTCTATGCAGCGCCACATTGATGCAGTAATTCAAGCAAAAGGAGCCCAGACCTACTAATGAGGGCATAGAAATGAGCAAACTTTTTAGAGGCTTTTAAAATAATATGTTTAATTGATCTTATGAAATATTTAAATTTTCATTCTCTGTGAGCCAGAATCATCAAAATGACAGGAAATAAAGGCTTGAAATATTTATTTCCATGTGTGATGGATCTATATAAGATAGGAGATTCACTTTCTGAATAATCTTTTGAGATGTCCCTGTGTGTAGGAGACGTTATTTACCTCGTGAGAAGTGAACGGGACCAGGATGCCGATGCCTCCTGACAGCGTGGTGTAGACGAGCGACTCCGAGCCTCCGGGGATCAGAGTGGTCTTCTGGAGCGACAGCACCGTCTCTCCGATGTGGTAGTTCACTACAACTTCAGCCTGGAGGCAAACAGAAAGCCACAAGTGTTTTTATTGAGTTGCCCCCGTCCCATCAAAAAAAAGAAAGCAATTTAAGCCAATTGGAATGAGGGAAAATTAGGAAGGGACCGGTTGAAATCACGATGCCTGTCGGATGAGTCAGCTGAAGCAGTTTTAGGCCCACTTGCGTTGGGGGGGGGTCATTCTCTGTTGGCAGTAAATTAAGTCTGGTTCAATTAGATATGCCACACAGCACAGGCAGCGGGAGGCAACCATTCGGGGCACAAAGACGGCATTCAGCGGCGGCGAAACCTCAGGATGGGCCTGATGGTACTTGACACCGAACACCATGAGACCAGAGCCAACGCTGAAGCAGAGCCAGTGGCGGAGATGCCCTCCGACGGGGAACAACGGCCGCTCTGTCTGAAGCCTCCCCGTGATGCGTTAGGACGCCCCGGAGCGCTGCAGCGAGACCGCACAGAAGCTTTTTGATCGCGGCGGGCGGAACGAAAGGATTTATGAGCACATAAAACAAACCGCTGCAGAATCCTGCCAGAGAAACAACCTGCACAGTTCTGCTTAATTTGGGTCGAACACGCGGGGAGCAAATACTCTGCTTTGAGGTGAAAAATCCTCATGTGGTCAGATAAAAATAAATAAAAGCGAATTTGGTAAATCCAACAAAATAACGTATTTAAAAAAACAAAAAAATAAACTGAAGTCAGTGAAATTCCACAATCAGAACTTCAGGGTGATTTTACCGGACCTTCCTGGTATACGCCAGTACATCGGGGCCGTTTCAGGAACCAACGGAGTACCTGTGACGGGGACTCGGAAAAGGCTCGATCTGGTTGCTCAGTGGGAGCTGTGGTTACGACGCGCTGATTGGTTGCAATTCAATTCAATTTATTTATATAGCACCGATTCACAACATCTCAAGGCACTTAAAGAGTCATTTCCATACATTCCCAAACCTGCCAACCGGGTCAAAATATTTTGAGTACCACTTGTGTTGTGCAGCTTTTTATTCAGACTTTTGAAACTCGATTGCTTTGCGCGCTGCAATTTCCCCGTTCACTGGCAAGAAATTGGTTATAAAAACAATAAAACCAAAAAAAATTATATGTATTCAATTCAAATGGTAATTTATTTTTTATATTGCAATAGGTGTTTTTGTTTTCATGAATGTAATAGTTAAATTGGCTTACAGCACATTTGCACACATCACCGGGGCTAATTTACACACTACCTGCAGCTCCCTGGTGGCTTATGTCCACGTCATAATTGCACACTGTGCACAATGCATGATATAGAAGTTTAGAGGGTCGCAAGCATGGCCACTGTTCTTGATATTTAATCAAAAACTTCTGGGGAACATGGACCCTCTTCTTTTTGGCAGGTCTGCTGCTGTCCTGTCCCTCCGTCTCTTCCTCTCCCTCATCTGTCATGGCAGTGGTTGCAAAACTTGCTGCAAAAAGATTTGTTGGCTACATGTTTAAACTGTATAAATAATCACATTCCTCCTTATATACATGCCTATTATACCTGCAATGGACATATAAAGGCTAAAATACACACAGACACACACCGCTGCCTCATCTTTCTCTTGATCGATAGATTTGCAAAGAAAAAACACCTCGCCATTTTTTCTTTCTTTCCAGTTAGACTTCGCCGCGAATGTTTACACAGTGAAAGTAACGTTACGCCTAACGGTTCACATTTGCCAAAAGCTGGCAGGTCTGCTGACACTCACACACACAGTTTACCCTTTTAAGCGGCAACCGCAGCAGCGAGTGGGGAACGGAGTCGGAGAGGCGGGGATGTTATGCTATAGGTTGGGTCGACTCAATTCTCCGCTTTTCTACAATGATTGGCTGAAACTGCTTCACCACACTGCTGCACCGTGTTGTCAGACATGAGTACCGCACATTCGCCACAAAACTCATACATCCGCAGCTTTGTGCGTAGTTTAGAGGGGCGGGTCGTTCCAGCGTATTTAGATGTCAATTTGTGTACCTGCTACGCAAAATCCGAACAGGTTGGCAGGTCTGCATTTATATAAACATTCCAATCAGTTAAAAAGTTTCCTATTTAAGGAATTCCAGCAGATTGCGTCAGTCATTGGCGTGAGGTTGATGCCGACTTGCCAACCACAGTAATCCTTCAGCAATCCCTCATACTGAGCAAGCATGTAGCGATGGTGGAGAGGAAAAACTCCCCTTTAACAGGAAGAAACCTCCAACAGAACCAGAACCTGAACCGGCCTCAGTAGGAGCGGCCATCTGCCACGACCGTCTGGGGGTTTGAGAAGACAGAGCAGAGACACAGAAGGAACAGAAGATCTGATATAAGAGAACTTTCTATGTTACAGAAAGTAAAAAGTTGGTAACAGGACACAGTGGATGTTCAGTTACTGGGAGCATCATCTGAATGCTTCGTCTTCTCAAACCCCCAGCCGGTTTGTGGCAGATGGCCGCTCGCACTGAGCCTGGTTCTGGTTCTGCTGGAGGTTTCTTCCTGTTAAAGAGTTTTTCCTTTGCTGCAAGTCAATGACTCAATGAAATCTGCTGGGTTTCCACGGATGGAAAACATTTTAAACAGTTTGAATAATAGACAACTTGACTGCATTGTTTGACAACCAGGATTAAACGGGAATGTATGTATGATTGGACAAATACAGACATTGTTAACCCGTTATCGTTCCTAGGGCCGGCGTCGGTTTAAATCCACCGATCTTCTGACCTCTAACTACTGTGAACTTAAAGATATTTTATATTGATGGAGACCTAAGAGTCCAATGATAAATGCCAATTAAGGATACAATTATAACTGCAGAAACAACGAGCGCTTTTGCCAACACACACCGCCCTGCCTCTAGAAGGAAATATGATCTCCAACTTGCTCCTTTGTAGTCCAATAAACGGGACAAAACCGATCCATCTCGAACAAAAACGTTGTTTTTTTTACATCCACAAGGGTTCGATTAAAGTCCTCCAACAAAGGGGTTATTCCATGACGAGAATAAAGCCCATAAATAAAAGGAAATAAACAGCGAAAATGCCCCTCCGAAATTTGTAGTCCTTATACTTCAGCTCTGTTTCCGATGATGCCACGTCCGCTAATTCGCTAACAAAAGGCGACAAATTTCACTGCGCAGCCGTAGGAGTGTTACCCTTTAAATGACAACTCACTTGATCCGGGTCACACCTTCTACGTGGCACATCTTCAACAAATAGCTGATGGAACAAAAATGTCGGTTCGTTGTTCTTTCGTATGGTAGTTTGAACCAACCGTGGCGCGGAATCTTGATGATTGACGCATCCAATAAGGAAGGGTGGAAGGAAGGAAGAAGGATTCTTCATAAAATCAAAAAATGATGGACAACCCTGAGCATCCTCTTCATGAGACAGTCATACAACAACAGAGCGTTTTCAGTCGGAGGCTTCTTCAGTTTCGCTGCAATACAGACCGCTACAGGAAATCCTTCCTGCCCACAGCCATCATCATCTACAACAACTCCTTAAACAATTAATTATATGAGCTATACCAACACTTAATTTCTCTCTGGGATCAATAAAGTAAAGTACTTTTGAATTTTAATTTGAATCCAAAACGCAGACATGAGATGATTACGCACAGTTACAAAGATGTTAAAATACAACATAAAGGAAAACGTGGAGGTTTGTTTAAGAAGAGGCAATAATGAATCTGACTATCTTTTTTTAGTTGGAGGGGTACAGTGAGTTGTTGATTGATCCTGGAGATGGCGCATTTGGCACACTTTTGACACATTTTGACCTTTAGTTAGAAAAATATGTGCGGAATATTATTAATTTTTTGATTTATTGCTGTCACATTTGGTGTGGGTAAAGGTAAGAATCCAGGCTTTAGACTAAGTGTGTTTTAGGTCACCACTTCATTCTTTTATAGCATGTATTCTGAGAAAATAAATAGGCGGACATAAAGTTGAATTTTTTTCAGTGTATTAAACAAAAAACGTATTACTTGGTAATAATAGACCTCAGACATATCACTGTTCTGGGAGAAATTTGGGAGCGTTTTCTTTCCAAAGAGACCCTGGCCATGTCTCTACTCAAAATGGTGTAAGAACAGCTTTAATTTTAATTTGGGTATGCGTTTAAAAAAAAAATATATATAGGGTGGAAATTGAAGGAATGTTGAGTGTTTTAAGCACAGCGGAGGGTGGGTGATGACCTGGGCTCGTTTTTGTAGACAATCGTGATTTCCTCTGTACACTAGGGGTAGACGATATGCCCAAAACTTGTATCACAATATATTTCTTAATTCCGATATCGATACTATATAAAAGCCTCAGAAAAACTGCCAAGAATGGCCACTACAGATGGTTAATTATATACTTATTAAATGGCATTAAAAATAATATAAAAAAGTAGTGCCTTTGGATATAAACGTCCTATTTTGTGTGAAGCATATTGTATTTGTTACAGAAATTATTTTAGTAATAAATCCTCATACCATACACGAAATAACGTAAAACTCAGGTGTGTTTTAACCGTATAACTTACCAATAGCGGAGTTTAGTCGGTGCTCGAAGCAATGAAGTCTTGTCCATGCGTTCAGCTCAGCTCAACTCGTTAGGAGCACTCATTTTGTTGATAAAACTTGCCTCGTTGAGATTAGCCTAGTTTTATCTGTCTACCACGTCCTGAGCACAGCCGGCTCCTGTCTGTGGTGTACGTCATCACTCACGTAGCCAATGTGTCGCGGGTCTTTCTGTTCGGCTTGAATCGGCTGCGCTCGTTAACGTCAGTCAGTGAAACGCTGTAATTATATACTGTAGTGTATATTCATTCCCTGCTCTCTCTGACCCATTTCCTGTTAAGTAACTGTCATATAAAGGCCACTGGAGCCCCCCCCCCCAAAAATAAAATAAAATGACTGTAATTTACATCGAATTACCGGAAATGTGTTTAGAACTCATATCACCGTTATTGAACAAAAGTATACCGCGGTATATATTGATATTGAATTATTGTCCAGCCCTACTGTACACCAAAGTATTCTGGAGTCGCACGCGGGACCAACTGAGGGCTGAAAGTCACGTCGATAACCCCAAACAGAGCGGCAACTCTACGGCGGAATGGTTGGAAAAGAAAAACAGTCAACGTACTGAAACAGACCTAGTCAAAGTCCTGACCTCAACCTGATTGAAATGCAAATGTTAATAGACAGTAGCATCAGTTTAAAGTAGGGATGACCCGATGCCCAAGATCAGATGGATGGATAGATGGATAGATTGATAGATAGATAGACTGTACCAAGTGAGTGTTTTGCTTTTTACTGTCTGAAATATTCAACTGAAGTTGCCCTTTAATTCTCTGTAAGATTTGGATTTCACAGGATTTACAATATTGGTAATGCCCAATAATAAGATTAGTCTTATTAAAAAGTTAAGTAGAGTTACTTTTTAAAAATATGTTTCACTTTTATAAACTGCAAAATTAAAAAGGCCAAATATCGGATCAGGACTCGAAATCGGACCAGATTTGAGGTTAAAAAAAAAATCGGCTCGGGATCGGAGGCCCAAAATGCTGATCGGGACATCCCAGGTTGGAAGAGTTGGCTAACATCCCTCCACAGAGATGTGAGACACTGATGAAGTCAGAACAGCTGCAAAAAGGTGATGGGTCAGTGGGTGGATCTATTTTTATTTATTAATTCATTTGAGTTTTACTTTTAAAAACATCAGTAAATTTTTTTAGTCAGGATGACTCGTCTTCAGCTTCGCACAGAACATTTCGTGGACAGACAGCTCCGTGTCCGCGTTCTCTTGAAATTCATCATTGGGTAAAAGCGTAACGCTACCAATTCAACATAAGACGCTGTTCGGATCGGGACTCTTGGGTCGAGCCGACACACAACGATCTGGGCGTTTACATTCACGGTTATAAATGGACCAAATGAATCAGAGGACAAACCCTCTGTGTCACCGAGGAAACTGGAACCAGCTCATCATGTCTAAACTGGAGGGACTTTCCCAGTCTGTCTGCTACCTAAACAGCTCCTGACCAGGACATGAAGTATGTGGGATGAGTGAGGAGGCATCGAACAATGCAGGAAGCAGATTAGAGATTCAACCTTAACGTCTCACCCCAGGATCAGAAGCAAACATTTTTCTTTGCTTTTTTTCCCCCTTCCTTTCTTTTCAGCTCAGATTGTGGAAACCGGCCTAACTTTGGTCTATAATTTACAGCAGGACTCCAGACTCATATCTGTGGTTAGGATCTGACCCTGCAAAGGCCCAGACTGTCATCGTCGGGATAAAACGGGCTCAGTGGGGCTAACAACTCGTGAGTCAGCAGGTTCAGAGATGCTCTGGATCCAGAGAGGAAAGTTTGTCCTGGTGATTGTTAAACTGGTACAGTTTTAGAAGGAGAAGTAGTTAAACAAGAGTTTTTTCAGTATTGAGAGCAGAGCGGGGCTAGCTGATGCTGCTATCAGCACTTTGCTGTGTAACTCAAATGTTAAAGTTGATCTGCTAAATGTGCACAAAATGAATCGATTCATCATTGCAATGATCCAAAAACACCTAAGAACACGGCTTGGCTGCAAGCAGGAATCGACGTTTTCAGGCGCCACAGATTAAACGTTTACAGAGATTATATCCGTCAACTTTGACCAACGTCTCTGTGTGTTTGTTTTATTTTTTTTAATGGCCACACCTGACCCGGATCTCAGTAATAAAGATCCTAAAGCTCAGAGATGGGGGGGGGGGGTCATCACAAACCCAAATCAGCTTTACTTAATCCCGTTTTAAACCATTTAACTGCAGATATTAATATCCAACCAAATCAGGTCTAGACCGTACAAACTCATAAATACACAGACATGTCCTAAGGTTTGGTTTTTATTACTTTTAAAGAAACTGATTCTTTATTGACAGTGTTGCTTTAGTGACTGAACACAAGCTTACCATTGTTTAATTTCTTTTTAGTTTGAGCTCAATTTTATTTGCAGACCAACGCTTGTGACCCTGATGGAGGCCACAAGCGGAAACTGGTTGGTCTGCAGATAAAGTGTTGCAGAAGTCTTCACCTCACCACATGTAGCAGGTCAGGTAGCATTGCAGCTAGGTATTTGATCTACCAAAATAAATCCAGGAATAGGCGGGGGTCCTCTCTATAATAAACAGACGGATTAATAACAGACATGGGTAAACCATTTTTTAAACATTTCTAAACATTAACACAGACTGTTTTCAAGGACTTACATTGTTTTCTTCTCTGGGTATATTTAAAAAAAATCCAATCAAATCTTCAGCACCGCAATTTTCGGACTATAAGCCGCTACTTTTTTCACACCCTTTGGACCCTGCGTCCTAAACAACGCTGCGGCCAATTTATAGATTTTTTTTTTTTTTTTACTGGCCAACGGCCTCCGGGGGGCGCTATAGCAGGACGCGCATAAGTGCGACAGAGTTGTGGGGAAAGATTCTGCGCCGAAGACGACACTACCGGTAGTTTTCAAGCACACACCATCATCATGGAAAACACACGAAGAAATGCAGCTTTTAAGTTAAAGGCGATGGAGCTGGTGGTCAAAGCAGGAAATAGAGCTGCTGAACGTTCGCTTGGCATCAATGAATCGATGGTGAGACGTTGGAGGAGGCAGAGGGAAGAACAGAGTGTAAAAAGACGACAAAAGTTTTCAGAGGACATAAAGACACTGAAGAAGACGACTTCAGTGTCTTTAATGAGGAAGATGAAGATAGCGACCGATGACTTTTCTGGTGGGCTAAAGTATGTTTTATTTTCTAAACAGGCATGTTACTGTCATGTTGTGTTGGTGCCGTGCTGCTGATTTTCAGACAGAGTAAAAATAAAAAAAAGCACATCATAAATTAAAACTAGAAAAGCACTCAGAGAGCACAGACCTCCGCCACTCATTCTCCCCCATCCCCCATGTTGTGATCTAATTCTAACTTTCGGTACTTTTAAGATAAAATGTCTGTTAATGAGACGCACGGCTGCACTATTCCAGCAGAGATTCGGGGAGGAGCCGCTTGTGAGCTCTCCGACACTAGAGAGGGGTTGGAGGTTAGCACCGCTGGTCGGTGGGTGGATACGCGCTTCGTGTCGGACCAACATCACAATTTAAATCAGTTGTTGTTGGATCCATTGCGGACACTTCCTGAAAATTTCATCGAAATCCGTCCAGAAATTTTTGAGTTATGTTGCTAACAGACAGACAGACAGGCACAAAAACATTACATCCTGGTGAAGGTAATAAAAAGAAAATTTTCCGTGTAAATATCTCATGTTAAAACATGAAAACCTGTGGCTTGCATCCAGGTGCGCTTTATACATGTATAAAATGTATTTTCTTTTAAAATTTAGCTGCTGAGCCTTATATCCAGGTGCGCTCAAAAGTCCAAAAATGGCAGTAAGTTCTTTCTTTTTAATAATTGAACATAATTAAATCTGATTAATTTCAGGAATTAAAAGGAAAGAGTTCAGAAAATAAAAGCTCATATGCACATTTGTATTTATTTTTCTTGATAAAGTGTACCAAAAACAAAACAAACTGATTTTTGTGTACCGTTACACCCCTAATAATAAGGTATATTTGGTTTTTGAACTTTTAAAATAGGCGTTTATTAGCTTTAAAAAAAAAATTTTTTTAAGAAATTCTTTGATTTTAACCATTTGTGGTCGGCTGTGGTCCATAACGCGGAGGAATACCGGGGGGCCCAGTGTTGCAACAGAAGCCACACACTGAGTAGAATAAGCGACTCCAGGCATGTATACTGTCAAACGGTGACAACGAACTCATGGTTGGGCTTCATCAGACGGGCAAAAAAATATAACAGCTAACAAACATGTTCAGAAAACTGGTGGTGGGGGACGGACGGACACCTTACATGAAGCTCAAAGCAGAGAATTCATAAACTTCATCTCGACATTCTGATATCTTACCATCTTCTACATGCTGAGATAAAAATAAACGAGAGGTGGAACTCCAATGAATGTTAAAGTGGCCGTTTTTACCTTCTGTGATGCTCCGTTCAGGAGACCTCTATCCCACAGGGCCTTGTTTCCTGTGGGGTCTTCATCCACATCATCGCTGGTGTTGGGAGGAAGACGCACCTGGGAAAACAAACCACAGAATTAAGACGTGTTTGTCTTCTCATCTCATTAAACCCCCACAGGTCTCCAGATGGCTCAGAACTCACATGAGGGATACATTTTCTATTTGGACTGGGGTTGAATTCAGTACGACACATGTTGGAAATACGCGTGTTTCTACAGACATCAGGCCTTGAGTTACAGTGTGGGAAAGTTCAAGGAAAAGCCCTAAAATGGTTAAACTCCATTAGTTTGAATAAATATTACAAAACTGTGGCAACGGCTTGAATAATGAGGCTTATTACGAGGCGCTTCGACTGTGTGTTCAGATGATCTGCTGTTTGCATCAGAAGATGGAAATAAAAACTGTAAAAAAAAAAAAAAATTGGCAGACAGTTCCAGCTCAGAACGATCACTAGAGAGGAGAGGAAATGACGCGTCTCGAGGTCTGGACTTACGATGCTGATGTTCCCAAACTTGTCGGCGGAGGCCATGGTGTCGTAGTCGAGCAGACAGGCCGTCGTCACCCAGCGGGGGTACGTGTCGTCGGCGAAGATGATCAGCTGGTTCTCGTTGCGCCGGTAACGCACCCAGAACAGGCTCTCCTGAACGTCGGACACGATGATGCGCTGGCCGATGGTGTAGATGCCCGTCACCAGGTTGGGGACGTGCTGCAGGAGAGACCGAGGCGGTGAGACATGACGACGAATGAAGCAGGAAGTTATTCTACATTAATATCTAGATCTACTGTAGATCTAGATGACGTCTACTTTATACAATAGATCTACATTTTTTGTATTTTATTATCATTGAAAAATGTTCACATGACAAATATTGATAGTGAACTGCTTCCCTCAGTGTGCAGGAGCACATCCTTTATGCATCAGATGGGGCCCACCTTGTCTCTGGTTCTGTTTTGCCCAATCTTCTCGACGAACCGCACCGTTGGGAAACCTAAACAGGTGTACCTGCTTCTCTGGTGTTGGAACAATATCCTGCTACACACCGATGTGGCATTGAAAATGAATTTCAAAATTCTCCATATTTCAAAGGTTTCCATACACATACACACCTTCTGCGAGAAGTTTTTTTTTATTTCGGTTATATCATCTATGACGATTTTAATGAACTAAATGCTCAAAATGTTGTCACGAGCACTTTAATGTCAACAAAGTGCATCTTGATTCAATTAAAAACGGTGGTTTGTGCACCTCCCGGAGGCTTCGCAAAACACGGCGAGAGAAATTGGCACTTCAGAAAACATCTGCAAAGGCTTTAAGTCAGCCGACCATGAAACAGGCCGCAGTTTAAGCCGCTTCAACAACACTGTTAAAGTGTGTTTACAGAACCCAGGCTCCGCAAATTAAAGCCATCAACACTTTAAGTTAAGAGCCACTGCGGCTCAAACCCTTCACCAGCTGATCAGAGCCGCTTGAGGTGAAGCAGAACGAGGCTCAGCCAGCAGGAAGCTATGACAGAAACGGCCACCAGTTTTGGTTTGACGTCAGGGTCAAAGGTTGTTTATTGTTTCTGGAAAAAGCTTCCGGTATATAAACAGCTTCAGAATGACAGATTTGTTGCATTTCTGCTTTTCTTTAAGCTTTACATATTTCAGCTCCTCAAACTGTATCATCAGACAAAGATCCTTCTGCAGCTCATTTATTTAGTAATGGAAGGAAGCTTTGCAAAGAATCTTTTTCACACGTCATTACATGTTCCACTCTGCAGAGAAAGATAACGTAAACCAATAGGCCCCTGTGTGGAAGTAATTGCTCCCTAATTCGTTTATCCACCCGTAGCAGCAACAACTGCAATCGAACCTTTTTCCAATCGCTGTGGAGTCATTCAAGTCAAACCCTCAAAAGAGAGCCTTCAAGCACGACGGGCTCGTCTAAAGCCAAGTTCATTACGGCCTCAAATCTATACTGAGATATAATCTAAAGCACGTGCGGTAACGATATCTATTGCTATATATTCTTTTCTAAACTTTATACATGTCAAAATGACCATTTATGAACATGTCTGTCACTTTCCAGATACATTGCAGCAGAACTTCAAAAAAAAAAAAAAAGTGTATAAAAATAACATTTATTGTGCAAAATGCATTTAAAAAAATATTCAAATCTTTTTCCAAAAAATGCAACACAGAAAGTCTCAAAACATAAAGATGAAGATATTTTAAATAAAACAAGCTAAATTTGAAAATTTTCTTTTTTTCCTGGTTACTTAAATTTGATATCGCACAAAAATAAACCTGCACATATCTGAATTTAAAATTCGTTCAAGTTCAACAGCTTTCTATTCCGTTAAATGGAATACAGCTAATTTCAAACTTGCAATATCTAAGTGTTTGTGTGTAAAGATGAACACTAAACATATTACTTATATTATTTGTATCTGGAGTACGTAAACTCAGCTTGATGACATCATCAAAAAGCATTTGTAGGCCGGTATAGTCAAAATCTCTACCTTTGACTACATTTAGATAATTTCTATCGATGTTCAGTGTTGGTATTTACACTAGACATTTTAAATTTAAAAATCTGTTTTCTATTTAACGGAAAAAAAACGTGAAGATTTTTTTAATTCAAATATGTGCAGCTTTATTTTTGTGCGATATTAAAGTTATAAAAAAAATCAGGAAAGCAGAAAGAAATGTTTTTCTTTACATTTTGCACTTCAGTTTAAACAATTTTGAACTTTGTGTTTTCCTTAAATTTCGCTTGTATTTTATTCAAAATTTCTTCATCTTTATTTATGTTATGAGAATTTCTGTGTTGCATTTTTTGGAAAAATGTGGATATTTTTTAAATGCATTTTGCACAATAAATGTTTTTTAAATGGCATTCTGTACTTTTTTGAAGTTGTTCTGCCGCAATATAACTGGTAGCTGTGAATGCTTAATGTTTATATATGTCATTTTGACATTTACAAACAAAAGAAAATAATATAATCACAATAAATATCGCTACTGCACATGCTTCAGATTATATCACAATATAGATTTGAGGCCATATCGCCCAGCCCTAGCTGAACTGACTTTTTATGGACAGAAGTCAGGGATATTACATACTGTTGTTAATTAATCTGACTCCTCTGTTGTTTATGACAAAGCAAACTGACCCTGGCTTTTATTCCTACTAGCCATCTGGCTGGTTTGGACCGGTCCTCCTACAAAATAGCAGTATAAAAGCACAACCCAAGAGGGGAACGGGCTTAACACCACATACTGATGGGCAAACATAATCCATTCATGGTCCCAAACCATCAGACTGCCAGTATTTGTTTTTTTTAAATAAAATGCTGTTATTTTTACATCAGAAGAAATTAGAAAAAGTTTCCCCCTTTGTCCCATCAGTCCAGAAAATATTTGTTGGAATTTGTTGTTCCTCATAATGACACAAAAGCTGCAGAGAAACAAACAGGAGAAAAAAATTCCATTGCACCATGATGAAAGAGCAATGGCGTTTTTCATCTTCCCAGGTTCTGCAGCAGCTCTGAGATTGATGTAAAAGCAGACTTATACAGAACGATACAGCTCTTCTCGCAGACAAATCAATTTGTCGTGGGCGGCCCGAGAGGCAGCTGCTCATCGTTGACGCTGCACAGAGAGTCGCATCAACATCTCAATCAAGGCCTCCGCTCTGTGTTTTCCTCATACGTGGGAGACATCAGAGAAAACCGTAAATCTCTCATTTCATCAGAACTTTATAAGATGAACGTAAAGCCGTGGTCAAAAGTTTCCGTTGACATTTCATGTTGAAGAACGTGATATTAATTTTGCTCGGGTCTTTCGGTGATTTATTTCTCCCGTTATTTTTCCAGGTTGGAGTGATTATACGATAACACACCTGCAATGGTTGGTTAGAACTAACAGGGTAAAAAGTTTGAATTTGCTATAGATGTAGTTAAAAAACGTATACAAACAGGCTTGAAAACAAACTGCCTGGCCAAAAAAAACAGAAGGGTTGATTGATCTAATATATTGTTGCAGCCTTCAGCTTTGATTGTGGTATGCATTCGCTGCGGCGTTGTTTGGCCGACCACTGGACGAAGCCATCTCCGGCACATCCCTACTACTCTTAAGGTCCGGGCTCTGGTGGCCGATCCACGTGTGAAGATGAGGTCTCCTGCTGCCTGAACCACTGTTTCACAACTTGAGCCTGCTGGCGATGGAATAACTTGGTCAGTCAGTATCTTTGGTAGTCAGCTGACCTCATGTTGCTGCTGAACCGCCTGCAGCAGCCCCAGGTTGTAGAGCTGCCCCCACAGATTGCTACATTAGTCACTAGACATCGCTTCATCTGCCTCTCTTCTTACCCTGAAGCGCCAATCGTTGTGGAAGAGGGTAAATCAGGTCTCAGAGCCGACTCTGGGAAAAAACCAAATGGCTGCTTTGCTGTTCCTTCACGAAATCGACTGGAGAATCGGTTACAGAACCAGCTGCAGTTTGAGACTCGATCACCGTTTCACCGGAAACTGTTTGGGTCGGCAGTTACCTGTCGATGTTCCTACCTTGTTCTCACACTTGCGTAGCAGCTTCTTCTTGCCCATGTCGTAGATTCTCAGCAGTTTGCCGACTCCGACCAGGATGCGTCCCTGGAACGGCGCAATGGCCAACGGCACGTCCTCCACCGGGGTCTGGAAACACACAGTTCAGGAAGAGTGAATCGAGGTCGACCGATGTGCGTTTCTAGATGTCTTATGTTGAGAATTAAACATTTATTTATTTGGTCTAAAGTGGGTTTTTTTGTTTTCTTTTCGTCACCAACTTTGGGCATCAAACAAGTACGCATTAGGCTGAAACGATGTAGATCCTCCATCATCCAACACGATTACACATCATAACAACTGTCCGAGAGAAAAGTAGGCACTAAAATCCTTCCAGCTGCACAGCATCCAATACCAGAAGGAAAAAAAGTCCAAACATACGACGACTCAACCCAAGAAATTTCTGTTTCTCTAGAAAGTAGGAAATAATAATTATTTAAGTGCAGATCTTTAAGATAAATCTTGTAGGTTCACTGTGGGTCTTGTTTTGTTTTTTTTGTTGGGTGTTTGTAATGAAGACTCGTCTTTTACTTCTAAGTCATAAACATTACATTTTTTTGTTTTTTGGGGGTTAAAGGGAAAAAATGGATGAGGATTCTAAAAAGTTCCTTAATTAGAGAAGCTTTTAATACAGAGCAAGTTATATAAAAAAGTCAAAAATCTGCATCAACCAATTTTCTTACAGTAAACCTCCCAGTTCATGCAGAGCAAGGCAAAACGACAAAGCCGATGACATGGGAATCAAAAACCTGTCCGGGATGGGAACTTTAAAATAAATAAATAAAATGCTAAGGAGTGGATAAATCCGAAGCACCTGGATATTTTTCCTCAGGTTTCGTTCAGCACCAGCAGACCAGACGTTATTTAGGTGCTGTGTTCTAGACCACAAATATCCAGGGGTTTTCCTGCGTACCAATTTGCGTGGCGGCCGCCTCCAGCTAACTTTGTGCCGCCCCAGCCTGATCTCGCTCTGCGCCCCAGCTATATGGATGTTATTTTAACTGCAGTGGCGGAGTTAAGCCACTACGGGGCGCTGTATCAGCAGTGGTGCACCAGGAAGAGCTGAAGCAACTACAGAAAAAAAGTTGGCGCTAGATTGTGCTATCGGCGTCCTGATTTTCCCTGGCTCCCCAGGTAAATATTGTTTTGGTTTTTTGCATCCAAGCATGTCATGTTTATAATAATTTGTAAAAAAATCCTTCGTATCAGAGTAACGATAATAGTTTTTAGCGTTGAAGATATGGCTGGGAAAATCAGCCACTACTTTAAAAAGCGACCTCGCGAGAAGAGTCAGGAATCCAGGTGAAACAGTGCAGACAAATTAGCGCAACAAAGCAGTTAAACGGTAATAATTCATGGTTGTGACAAGATGTGAAAATATCGTCAGGTCTGAACGTAGTTCGCAGGCGGCGACTGGCAAGGGTGAGAATCATGGTCAGAAGGGATGTAAGAAAATATCGATACACAGGTATATCGCGATAGTTAATTTCCCGATATTGTATTGATTTTCAAAATAAAAGTATCAATTATTTTTTTTTTTTTGGATTTGAATGGAACCATTAATGATGACAGTAATTTTTGTAGTAAAATTAAAAGCATGACTGGTAGTTTGTGGCGGTTGTCATCTTCGTTCCAGTGGATCACCTAGAGCTACTAATAAAACTGGATGTGTTAAAGTATGAAACAGGTTGGAGTGTTTAGAAAGCTGGGACAGTTTTTCTACAGTTAATTAAGTTTTTTTTTTAAATCACAATATATCGTCTTACTCATAGTATCGTGATACATCGTTTTGTCTCCCCTGTATCTCGATACATATCGTATCGCCAGATTTTTGCCAATACACATCCCTAATGGTCAGAATGCAGGACAGGACGAGTCGGCGAGGCGAGGGTACGTTAGTCCGTTTCCAAGTCGTTAAGAGCATTAACAACGCAAAGCCAACGTGTACATGATTTAAAGTTTTAAAACATTTTTAATTCATCTTTCCAGATCTTCTCAAAAACACAGAGCCAAGTGAGTTTGACAAGCAGTGGCTGAAACATGTCTGTATCAGAATAAATACAAAAATACTTAATGCATTAATTGTTTTGTTTAAGGTGAAGACACCTTTGCGCAACAGACTGAAAGAGAGGCACTTGGATGTCTGTTGCAAGGTGGCCATCGATGGACCAGACCAGGAGGTCTTGGACTACCAGGAGTGCATGAGGAGGTTCTATAGGATGAAAAATAGAAGGCTGAAATGTTCTCTGTCTCGTTGCGAGATGTGTGGAAAAATCCCCACAACTTAATGCACTTTCAGTTTATAGTTGGCACCTTATTTTTGTATGTATATTGTTTTAATAAAAAACTTTAACATGATAATTGTCATATTCTTATTAAAACGGTTAACTAAAAAATATGTTGCTTGTAAAAAAGTGAGTCAGTTGAATGCACAGAATACATGCATGTGTTGCCGCATGGTCAGGATGGTACCACCTCTGCCTCAATTTGAGTCAGGAAAAACCCTGATATTCATGAGAGTCTGTGTGTGCGCGCTCAGTGGCCGGCTCAGGGGGTGTCGCCACATTTCATCCAGCCACTTATTTCACCTCAAAAGTTTTCTGGATAACAAAGTTCAAGCTGGATTTGTGTGACAAGACGGAGTAACCTAGAGACTTCTGGTCTGGCGAGGTGGTTGGGGAAAGTCCTGGAGCTCCGCGAAAAGAAGCGGCTGACACAGCTCTGACATTCGTGACTTAGTCATTCCCACCGTTATCCCACATCAGGTAAGAAACGCCCGGAGCTCTGATTCACACTGATCCCCCTCCGCCCTGGTCAAGTTTCTGGGGAAATGCCCAAAGATCAGTCGGGATGCTGTGGGTTTTCTCTGTCACCATTAAGATTTAGATGGGAATCATTTTCCCTTTCCTTCATCCCGAAACACATCGTTCCATCTCTTCCACATGGACAGCTAAACAGAGATGGTCGGGCTGATGACAGCTACGGACTCAAGGTGAACGGGTGAAACATCGGGAGGGGGGAGCAACTTAACCACGAGGCAGAGGATTTGTCATCACAAGCAGAGGAAAAGAATCCCAGATGGGAAGTAAAATTATGATAAGCACATTTCCACTTTTCAAACCCACCTTGTGCACAAACTCCAGCTTCTCCCCTCCAGCGGTGAGCCGATACGTGTAGATGAAGCCACCGCCGACTGACCTGGGGTTGAGAATCATGTCTCTGGCAACTCCCACCAGCACGTACCAATCATCTCCGGTGTTGGGAAAACGGCACACAGCCACACTGGGAAATTTAAAAGAAAGGAGCGAGAAGAAAACCAGTGAGAGGGATTCCGACAGGTGACGAAAGCGAGACAGTGGGCCTTCCATCCGGCTCACCTGAAGGCAGCTTCGTTCTGTTCCAGCTGGACTTGATCCAGAGTTGAACCCTGGATGGGATTAACCAGTCGCACCAGTGAGGCCCACTGTCCCGCACCGGCTTTAGGTGCACCAAAAATGGCCTCTGGGAGATTCTCGTTCAGGAACGCGGCGGCCATCTCAGCAGCCAACTCGCGCTCGTCCTCCCCAGCCGCCTCCACCATCTCCTGCAGAAAAAAAGAAAAAAAGAAAAGAGGTTTACAGCATTCCTACAAGGACTTCCAGTTAAAAAATCCATACTTAATGAAATGACATTGACTTTTCAATCTCTGTATGTTGCTTATTGTATTATTGCTGCTATTTTTCAAACAAGACTTTGTTCGAAACGTATATTTTGACTCAATTTCAATTATTGCTTCTTTGTTGTTACAGTGTCTGAAATACAGCAAAATTCCTTTGTTGCACAACCCCAATGAGCTTCTAGCCCCTTCTGTGTTTCAAATACAGCTAAAAACTAAGAGACCCCTTTATTGTACTGTCCTGGAAGCTTTTAGGGTAAATACTTATGCAAATAATTGTTTGTTCATCATTTTGCATTATTGTTTTGTAATCTGCAGTAATCCTTTGATTCAGAGTTGCATAATCAAAATACATGCACAGAATTGACCATTTCTTCAATTATACCAAAATGTTATACATTGCTTTTTAATACTAGTATTACGCAATTCCATTCCTTAGTTGCCTGGTGTTGCTAAAAAGCTTCAAACCCTTTATTTTTTTTTTTACTTTTTTGTTCAAATGTTTATCTTAATATATCATAATATTAATTAGCCCAAATATATATTTTATCACACAACCTAGTTCAGGGTTAAGATTATTTACTGAGTCCATCAGTAAAATGGCATACTTTCGCTACCATGAACCACATGTAATGAACACTTCAACCACTAGATGGTACCAAAGCACTGGCATCCTTACTGTGTTTGTTGATACATATGCCTATTATACTATATTATATACTATAATTGTGTATTTAGAAAATATAAATTAGTTCCCCAATATTATTAACAGTTTTCCAGCTCAAGGTGAGGAGAAGGAAACCCTCCACACCAGACTTAGTCCAACATATAGCGAAGTGAGAGAATGTGAGTCAGCTCCGGTTTTTCCCATTGGATGACTAACAATAGCTCAGGTAATCAGTGTTATGACAATCTGCTTCACTTCTTATGAATGAAAAAAAGAAAAACACCTGTCTGGGTCTCTGTTCAGTCACAGTTCAAATGTAAGCAGGGACTTTAGAAGTAGTCTTTAAATACTGAATAGTTTGGTTTGCAGCATAAGATGAAACTAAGGAAGGTCCTGATAGAGCCTGCAATAACTTTAATGTCGGGTCTTTAATGTCCAAGAGCTGAAGATATTCTAAGTAGGAAACACAAGGTTACAAAAAGAAATCCTGTCGGGAAGCTGCCAGTTGAGCCTGAAGTAAGGTGATTATCGCCTATTCATCGTACCTCAGCCATCTGCTGCTTCCTCTGAGCTTTGGTCGTCTCGGTGTAGGCGTTGTGGTCGGTTTCTATCAGGATGAGGTTGTTGGTTTCCGGGTGAATTACAAACTTCCTGGGCGTGTATTGCAGAGGAAAAGCCACCTGGTTGAAGACGGCCCCCAGTTTCTCCAAAGCCAAAATCCTGCAGGAAAGGAAATGACATTTTTCACCAATTAGATTTACCTCAGGGGGAACATCATCACTTCATTTTACTGTTTATTTTGTAAAATGGATTCATTCAGATTTTCAACTCAGATTTTTCCTTCTTTTCATATTAATTCATTTAAAAAAAAAGTATTTTAACTGAGCTTAAAGTAGAATCGAACGATGAATTAATCAACTTCACACCTTTATTAATCGCACAGGTAAACTAAATAATTCAAGTGGTCTTCTGTCAAACCAAATGTTTAGTTTATAAAACTATATTTGAATTCACAATAAAAACAGAAAGTTAAATAAATGCTCTGAGGATGTACGACATATCATTACGCCGATATATCGCGATATTTTATGTTACAATATAGTATCGATATTCATAAGTAATGTATCGTTTTTTTAGGTTTTTTTTTTAGAATTTGAATGGAACCATTAATGATGACAGCAATTTTTGCAGTAAAATTAAAAGTACGACTGGTAGCTTTGTGGCTGTTTTTCACCTTCGTTCCAGTGGATCAACTAGATTTAGCAATAAAACTGGATGTGTTAAAGTATGAGACAGGTTGGGGTGTTTAAAAGGCAGTGACAGTTTTTCTACAGTTAAATTAAGTTTTAAAAATCACAATACATAGTCTTACTCATAGTATTACAATATATCATATCGTCACCCTGTATTGTGATACATATCTTATCACCAGATTCTTGCCAATACAAAGTAGCTAGAATGCCACCTGGATTTAACTAGGCAATTATATACAAGCCACCTATTGGATAAGAGAGGATCAGAACTGTTCAACCGGATGTAAATCCTAAGCAATCGGTGATTAATTTATACACTTGGTCAAATCGGAAAACAGCATTGCTCAGGGCTGTGTTTGATGGTGAAAGTAAGAGCATTTCCACACGTTCAGTATGAAGGGAAGTCAAGGGATTGGGACTGAACAGCTTTGTAGCCGTAAGAAAACCACTCATCAGGGAGGCTAATCGGAGAAAAAGGCTGCAAGAGAGCATAAAAATTGGACTTTGGAGCAATGAAAATGGTCAAGCGGTCTGTTGAGTCCAGATTTACCCTCTTCCAGAGGGATAGGCTCATTGTGGTAAGAATAGAGGCAGATTAAGTCATGGAGCCATCATGCCTGGTGCCTAGTGTACCAGTCTGTAGGCAGAGCTATGATCTGGGGTTACTACCTGAATTTACTGAATCACCATTTAATTCCATTATTATAGCTAAAACTATAGCTCTTCCCGAAACAAAGAAGAAACAGAGTCCTTCAGGAGTTTAAGTACTTAATAGAACACATGTATGGCCAAACAGAGGGACAGATTCTACAGACAACAGTTTCGCTCATACCCCCCCCCCAAAACCCTTCTAATTCAAAACCTTAAATAGCATTTAGCAATCACTGTTTATCTTCTAACAGCATAAGCTCAGAGTCCAGAGTGTTTTCTCCCTGCCAGCCTGGAGCCTGCCATCTCCGATAGCAAACCGGGGCATCTGTCTGACAAGGTCCGAACGAACTGCTGGTATCTGCCTCTTACCGACGTCTGATACATTATCCATCAGAACATTACACACAGAAGGCCTCGTTTTATCTACATGACCTACTGTCCTATATGCCCTCACTTAAACAGGTAATAAATAATCAAATCCTTATTACAGAAATATAAATAAATATTCAATGGATGTTTTCCTTTCATTTTCACACATGGATCGCCTAAAGGCGGTCCAACGAAATGTTAGAGTGTAAACTTCCTTTTTTTGGCCAAGCAGTAAAGAAAGCCTCAGTTTTGGTGCGCTTTTTAACATTAAGCTAAGAGCCTGAAAACAGTAAAAAAAATGTTAAAACCACTAATCTTATAGTACAAGCACTAATTTTATAGTTGTTTTGAAACAATAGTAAAAACACATGAGATGTTTTCCTATGCTTTAAGTAAAAATAATGACAGAGACAAATAATGTGAATGTTTTTAAATCAAATCTCATGCAAATGGCAAAGATCCGTAGGTTAAAGCTACAACAAAAGCTGACTGGCTACAAAATTCTACAAGCAGGTCCCAAACGTCTGAAGTTTTAGGAAGACTCAAACAATTTAGCATTTGAGGAGCTTGGTAGTAAGCCTGAAAGGCAGAAATACATAAAAAGGTGGGAGAAAAGAGACAATCAGAACTGTTTGGTTGCAGATTCCTCATTTTTAAAGCAAAGCCAGGAATCATACCTCAGTGTGTTGGTGGAGATGGCCACTATGCCTTCGGGACATTGCTCTGAAGCGAAGCCGGAGGCGTACTCGAGCGTTTCATAGGAGAGCGGAGTCAGATGGAAGCGAGACTGATACGAGTAGCTGAGCCACGAGCGGCTGGACATCGCCAGCACCTGTCAGGAAGAGGAAACACAGCCACGTTTTCTAACACAATACATCACCCAGGGGTTAAAGATATACTTTAGCAACACAACAACTGGTTGGAGGACTCTGAGCTCCACAAAGAGGCAAAAATACTCAAATGATTGAGCTGAATGTTTCATTCTATTTCCTGCTTCGTTGACGATAAATAAAATGTGACCTACGGCCTCCTGTCCTTGCATCCGGACTCTGAACAGCTTGACTGGTCGGGAACCAAGGTACCGTGTTCTGGTATCCGACAGGTCACCGGTTACTGGGTCCAAGACGGTCCTCAGCAGCACACCGTTCTAGAGGAAAGAAAGTTAAAACATTTGGTCAAGAGATCAATCATCAGGTTAATCAGATTCAAAACACATCAACAGAAGTGATTCAATATGTCTACTGCTAAAACTGAATGGGTTTTGGCAGTGCTACATTACACAAAGTCAAATTAGATTGATAAGGAAAAATGGAATACATGGAGGGAATTCTAGATTCTAACTCTGTAAAAGAAACAATTTTGGATTTTAACTCCTTTCATCCCCACAGTCTTAATCTTCACATGTACAGGTTATTTATCAATATGTAGCTATTTTTGTCTACCCAGTGTGTTTCCCACTGCTGTAGGACTCAAATGGGTCCAGAGTGCACATACCCAAACTAATCCCTGGTTTCCATTGAGCGGTTCGCTACGCTATTTTGTCTGTTTCCACTGTAAAATAGGCCCATCACTGCTTGCGACAAGCACGAGACGGACTAGTGCGTCACGTTTGTCGTCGCACTTGTATGACGCCACATTAAGGCTCAGTTATGCTACCCTATGAAAAAAGGGAGTGTCGACGAGCCGAGAGAAAATGGCGAAAAACTTGAACCCAGGTTCACTGTGAGATCTACAAAGAGACTGAATAGATATCAGCTAACTTTAAAAGAAGCTAGGGAATCGTTCTTTTCTAAAATAAGTAACAGAAAAATTAATAATACACGGACTCTGTTTGCAACAGTGGAAAGACTAACTAATCCTCCAGTGACAGTAGCACTGGAACCAAATTCTACCAGGGCCTGCAATGAATTTGCCAGCTTTTTCAATGAAAAGATTCTAACAATTAGAAGGTCGGTCTGTAACGCAGCACCCAACCCACTGCCAATGTTATACCCAACTAGCAACAGTGTAGAAAAAATGTCCGAATTTAATAAATTAAACCAAAAAAACCTAGAAGAAATCATTAAACAATTAAGCTCCTCCTCTTGCTGTCCTGATATCCAACCCACAGCTTTCCTTAAGATAGTTTTCCCTGTCTGATCTGATTCAAATAGTGAACTCATCCCTCCTGTCAGGTCTCTTCCCCCAGGCTTTAAAAACAGAAGTTATTAAACCACTACAAAAGAAGAATAATCTGGACAACATGTTAATGCAGAACTACAGGCCAATTTCTAATATTCCATTCATCAGTAAGACTATTGAAAAAGCTGTTTCAGCAGTTAAATGACCAAGTGCCTTGATGTTTTTCAGTCTGGTTTCCGTGCTCACCACATCACCGAGACTGCCCTCGTCAAAGTTTAAACTGACATCCGCATAAATACAGACTGTGGTAGAACCACAGTGCTGGTTCTGTTGGACCTCAGTGCATCATTTGATACTGTTGATCATGATATTTTATTGGAACGATTGGAGAGCTGGGTCAGACTCTCTGGTACAGTACTTGGCTGGTTCGAGTCTTACCTAAAGAACAGGGACTTCTTTGTTTCAATAGGAAACCTTTCGTCAGACGCCGTCACGCGGAAATGCGCCGTTGTTTTGGTGGCGCTCCGCCATTAAAAGAAGCACATGACGTCGTTCTTTGGTTTGCCCGTACTGCCGTTTTGCTTAATCTCTTTCTTTCTTCGTCTTCCATTTCTCCTCGAATGGTTCTACGTTTTTTCTCTATCTTCTTCCGCATGAAAAGACGCAAGCGACGGACGTGTAACTCTGAATGAGTCATTTGCGTAGAGCACAAATGAGCCTTTTAGGCGTTTGGGTTTAACCTCGCCTGCCCAATGAGAGTCAAACTGGTGGTGGAATAGCCCCCGTGAACACGCCGGACCATAATAGCGCACCGACCCGCGCCGTACTGATCAGTGGAAGCTAGGCTTTTTCTTTTCTTTCTTTTACTTCCAATATATTTCAGCTCTGAATAGCTCTTTAAAACTGGAACTGAAACATACACAAAACACTGTAGACCTAAAAATTCATATGCAAGGCCTCGAGAAGAGAGCTGACTTTCATAGTTTAACAATTTATAGTTCTCACACAGTGACTGTTTGTTTTAGGCTGTCCTAAAAGAAAGAGAATCCCCATAGCAACCTCTCATCAGAGTCTCTTGTTCTTGCAGCTTCTCTTTTACATTGATCCATCATGGCCGCCTAAACACACACACACCTTCACACACACAACCTGTAAGATCTTATTTAATATCTAACTTTATTTAATCTGATTAAAATTCATTAAATTGAAATAGATTTAACAGAGAACTCCTAAAACAGCAACCGTTTAAATAGGAAGAGGTTTTAAACTGGATGTTCAAAACAAAGCTAACACATACTCTTCAAAATAAGAGTCTATATAAATAATTGTAGCCCAGATTATTACAATATTAAGATCTAAAACTAAAAGTCTTGTATGTTGGATTGTCTGTACAGCTGCTGCTGTGGTGAAGCACCCTGGATGTAGATAAATGAAGGATAAGGAATACCTGTAGGCCTATGTTGAGGTAGAGGAAGCCGATGGTTCCTTTATCTCCGATGTCATCCTGCTTCTCGACGGTTCCCATCTCAACGATGCACAGACTTTCAGGCTGAGCCGGAAGGGCCTGCATACTCAGCGGCTGCAGACAGTCCTGAGGGGGGAGAAGGTTTAAAGGTTAGGACAAATGAAACGAAGAAAAATATAATCTGTTGCAGCAAGTCAGGCTTGGTGGTGGTGGTTTGACAGCATTTTGCATTACGTGCAGCTGCGCAATATAATATGCCATGAGTACTGCAATTGCACTAAACGGCAAGGCAATTCAGGGACAATGATCTTTATTAAACATGCCAGATCAAGACAAGTACTGTCACCTGTGGGCACGGCGCAATTGCGCATTAGGCACTAAAATAAAATAAATAAAAAACCCGACCAAATCCAGCACTGTTCTGCAGGCTGCGTGCGGGGGAGTGCGCAGTTGACTGCCGGGGAACTGGTGTGTGTCTGTAAATGGAGCTAGACAGACAACCGGTTTATGTGAGAGTTCTTTTTATTACTGTTTTGTACGGCGTGATTGCGGCCAACAGCAGTCGGCATTAAAGCTTTCGATTACAACCATTGTCTGCATCTATCGAAGAACATTACAATATTTTAAACATTCAGGTCTGCAAGGCCCACATCATGTTTTTACACGTTTTTTTCCCCGCTACCATTTACTGCGTTCCGGGACCTGTGCGCGTCTCTGGTCATGCCTGCGCTGTCATGTACTTTGCGTTCCGGCACCTAATGATTTACAAATTAAGCACAGAAGCCACAGCACGTTGAATAACGTGGACGTTCTTCGATCTCCCTGTAGACTGTTAAAGCAATATCACACGAGAGGCAGCGCTGTTGTAGCCTACTCTAACATCAGCACTGATCAGCTCTCATGGAATGTCTGTTGTCCAATCAAATTTCAAAAATTAACACGGCATAAAATCGACCAATCAGAATTTTGGTCGACTCAGAACGCATCGACCAATAAGTCGACCAGTCGACTAGGACTTTACAGCCCTATTTATTAGTAGATCTAGTTGATCCACTGGAACAAAGAAAGTGACAACAGCCACAAACTACCAGTCATACTTTTAATTTTACTACAAAAATTACTGTCACCATTAATGGTTCCATTCAAATTCTAAAAAATAAATACATAAAATCAATATTTTTGTTTTGAATATCGATACAATAACAGTAAATAAAATATTGCGATATCGGTGTATCGATATTTTCTTACATCCCTAAAAAAATATAGTGACAAACTTTAAAACAAGCCAATTCCAAAAAGCCCTTGTGACTGACAAACACTCAGCTATCTGGCAATGACTTGTAGTGAATTATGCAGCTGGGCTGGAATAAAAGTCTCTGTCGATCCCTAAACTGCTTCTTTCTGGGTCGGCAGGGAAGCTTCATGCAACAAAACTTTAGCTTTTGAGAAGGGAGGAACTGACAAACACAGATAAAGACACTTCTGGCCCTGAGAAGACAGAAAAACTGTTTGTCCTTCAGCAAACTTCAAGCCCAGCCTGTTGGAAGAATTTCTGCAGTCATTCTGATGTTTGTACAACATTAACACTCAAACTAGCTGAGCGAATGACGGGATCATTCATCTTTCCTCCGCAAACTCCATCCATAACGAAGGGGATGATACAAATTAGGTCACACCTCGATGAACAGACAACAAATCAGCTTTAAAACCTCCCAGATCCACAGGGTGCTGAGCGAAACCCACAGAGCTTCATTTCCAAACCAACGTGTGTGTTTCTATCCGTACCGAGGGGTCCAGGGAGATGATCCGGACCGTGTTGTCCACCAGTCCAACAGCCAGGAAGCGGGAACGCTGCTCACCAGGCGGCACGTTGGCCAGACTCATACAAACCACGTCTGCAGACATCTCCTTCCGCTCCGTGTACTCATTCAGCTGGCCCGACTGTAGACCAAGCAGAGACAGGTTATGAGGTATGAAACCCACTCAGGGAAGGTTCAGCTACATTCTGTGCTGCTTTGGGAGACCGATGTAACTCTGCAGTAGGCTTTCATTTAGCAAACACTCCTCTTTCTGGAATTTATTCTATAGATTACTTATTCTATAGGGAATATATCAGACTGCACAGTGTTTTAAATAATTTAACTTTTTTATTTTTAGGGCAGGTGGGAATAATTCATCATAACACAATCCGGAGTGGACAAATGCAAAAGCTTTTAAAAATGCGGAATAACTAAAACCTTTAAAGAAATATTTACTTCATAAATAAAAATGCTAGAAACCATTTGTGGTACAGATTACATTTCAACACAAAACATATATAGAGAACATTAGGGATGAACTAGGAGTATAACGGTACATGTATTTGGATTTTTCAGCCCTGTCGGTTCGGTGTTTTCTATTTGAACAGATGCAAAATGTTTATGTGCTGAACTCAGAGCGCAGCGCAACTTTAAAAAGTGACAACAAAAGCAAAACAGAAAGGAATCCCAGCTTTCACTAAACTCTGCTATTTGGGGATGTTAATGGTTTCTCATGCAGCTACAGTAGAAAAAGAAAGATGGACCGAACCAGAACTTTGTCAGCGAACGCATCTTTCAACAGCAATAAGGTCCATAACACGCTCTGCACTGAACTGAATGACTCACCTGAAACAATGTCAAACTGAATGTAAGCATCACTGATACTAGAGAAAAACCAGCTGACGTCCAACATGGCTACCAGTAGCATCCAATCAGACCAAACTCCTTATTTTGGATAAAACGCAAGTCGGAAGAATCCTAGTTGATGAAAAGGGATTTTCCCAACAGCTGCATTCAAGTACAGCTGGGACACTAGGCTGTCGAAATACCAAAACAACTCCAAAGGGATTTAAGCTCGTTTTATTCTCAAATATGGGCAAAGAATAATGTAAACATTTCTAAACATTAACACCGATTGTTTTTAAATGGTTACAGTGTTTTCTACTCTGGCTATGTCTGCTTGTACTATTTTATATATATATAAAAAAGAAGAAGAAACATCTTATCAAATTTCCAGTGAGTTCTATACATTCAACTTCTGTAGTTTTAGGAATTTAAAGGAATGAATTTGAAAGGAATAAATTTTGGAAAAATGGTTATTTGATTAATGTTGATCAAAATAATAATAATAAAAGTCATATGCACATTTGTATTTATCTTTCCTGATTAAAGTGTACCGAAAACACACCAAACACAAAATATGTACAGAGCAGTGATTTTTGTGTACCGTTTCTCCCCTAGAACATTAGGGATGCACAATACATCAGCGTTCAGCAGTACTTGTTTGGTCATGTGACAGGGATGCAGCTGAGGATTGTAGAGTGTTTAATTATAGCAGAAAAGCGATGTCAGCCGTGTGGTTGTTTTTTATCAGGGCATTGGGAAATATTAGGGAAATATTTCTAATATATATAATATTGGTAAATATCGGTTATTGGCCCAAATTTTTCATATCGTTGAATCCCTAAAGAACACATATCTAATATTTGGACGAGGATAAGTAGTAGATACGTGCTTTTCTATCCAGATTGTGACATGGATGTCAGAAACCGGAACCTTTACCATATATTAGGAGCAGAAAAAGGTTAGCTGTGAACTCTTTCTGAATTTATTATATACACCAAAAATAATCGTAAAGGATGGAGTTAGAGTTGGGTCCAGATGAGGAGCAAAGCTTTCCTACATCCTAATTGTTTAGTGATCTCAGGTTTGACCCGCTGGGGATGTCTGTCCCAAAAAGCCTGTTTAATTGTCTCGTGTTTTACATTATTCATACATGTTTTAGTGGGAATAAATCATGTTTTTAATTAATCTCTTCCAGTCTTTGCTCTTTGGATCAAGGACGGCTGGGAATTTCTTGGTACACAGCGGTAAGCCTTACCCTGTGCCCCTTATTTTTCACACCCACTGTTTAAAAAAAAGCCAGAATTTAAAGAAATACATACATTAAACAGAGATCTGGTCTTTAAGAATAGAACAGTTGCCGTAATTGGTCCATGAACCCAGACAGTGTTAGTTATGAATAGAGAGCTTCTGTTTTCTCACCGGATCCATCTCGAAGTAGACGAGCTCTCCTCCAGTCAGGGCGATGACAACCTGCCGCTGGTTCACGGCGCAGCGGACTATTGTTTTTTTTCCAGGAGTCTTCCACTCGTTCACACGCTTATCTGCTCGAATGTGACGGATCCCGTCCGGGTAAACCTGGACGAGGCAGGAAGCAAGAAAAAAAAAAGGAGACGGGGGAAATACTTTCAGACGTTATCCCTGAACACAAACCTTTCCAAGACTACAAAGGAATAGGCCCACCACAGCTGTTTCTGCTTGTCTGAACAAATTTTTTACTGTAGACGAAAGGTTTAAGGTCAAGAAATAAATGCATCCAAAAATACCATCGTGTTTTATGGACTGCAGTTGTCGAGTGAACACCTACCTGCACGAGGGCGTCTTCTCCCAGCAGAGAGCAGGAGAGAGTGGGCGTCGTTCCCAGAAATCCGGAGTCTGTAACTTCCTCCACGGTCTCGCCGATGGACAGAACCAGGGTAGCGTTGACAAAAGACACGATGATGTAGGCATCGAACTCATCTGAGGAGCAGGAGACCAAAAACTTAAAGCTTTATTGTTGTTCTTCTAATTAAACAGCCTGGACAGCCTCAGTCCTGCTTCGATTAGAGTTTAAACTGCAAATTCTGTCACATGTCCCGGCCACTAGAGGTCGCTCTTTGGGCAGAGAGAAAGAGGGATGCACATAACAGAGCTGAAGGAGAAATAAATAGAAATGGATGGACTTCAACTGTTTCTCAATAAAAAAAATTTTTTTAAACTCTATGTGGAATTTCTTGTATTTATTACTACTTCCAAATCCTCGTATATTACTACTACAACTATTATAGCTTTATTTTGAAGTGCGGCTCTGCTCTACGACAGAGTATTAGGGCTATTGTAGATTAAAGGAAACAAAATGGCCACAGAAGAGTAAATTTCCGCCATGAAATTCAAAGTTTTATATTAATTTCACATATTTTCACCAAAAAAAATGAAAAACATTCAGATATTCCAAGATTTAAGGCATACATTTTTGATATATTTTCTGAAATTGTAAAGTTAATGTATCAGAAAAAAACTCGGAAGTTTGCTCAGATTTTATGAAACATTACTGACAGAAAAATGACAGAAGTCGACTAAGATTTAAGTAGTAAATGCATGAGATGTACAGCTGGATAATTTAAAAAGTTTAAGCGGTTTATGCGAGACAGAGAGAAAATATCTCTGAATTTTGAAATGTATCCCTTTAATCATGGCAATTTCCAAGATGTCTCTTGCTAATTTACTACTTTGACAGAATTTACGATTTTTTTCTTTAAAATTTGTAAAATGTATCTTGTTTTGGAGGAAATGTGTCTTTTTTTCTTTCATCTACAACGATCCTAATACTCTGTCATACTTTTCTGTGAGGCTCTTTCAGCTTAAAATCAGATGGAAGCTACCGGGAACGTGGCTGTCGTTACCTTCTACGTGTCGGCGTACGGTCCACACGGCGTTGGGGTTACCGGGCAGCTCAGACACCGCCATCTCTGAAACCTGAACACAGGAAAAACGCACTCACGGTTAATGTTAAGACAATTATGACCAAAGGTGAGGCACTTCGACAAACACATATGATAAATGGCCTGCATTTGCATAGCACTTTCTCAGGCAGAGAAAAACCCACCGGTTACAGGACGAGCTCCTACCACCTGAACCACGGTCATCCCAAAATATATCGCCACAAGCCTTTAAACTGGGAGGATAAACAGACATTTTTGTCAAACTAACTTCCTGATTTGGCTTGGGAATGTTATGGGAAAAAAACTGCCTAGAGTTTAAAGGACTTTGGGAATGCCTGGCCAAAAGAAAAGGTCAAACCCTCTAATATTTTGTTACAGCCTTCAGCTTTGTTTACGACATTCATTGTTGTGTCGTTTCAATCCGCTTCTGCAACGTCACCAGATTTATTTCCATTCTGTGTTGCGTCAAATATCCACCGAGACCCTGTATCGATGATGAGAGAGTCCGGCCAGTGGCAACCTGAACCTGGACCCGACCACCTGCAGCCTCCAATCTTTATGCTCTCTTGCAGATTGAAGCAGTTTGGTACGGTTAGCCTCACTGATTAATAATTTTATGGCTACACAGCTGTTCAGTTCCAAGATGTTCGATATATATCTAGATATTTTTCTTCCCAAAAAGTATTGACGAAACAGTAATTCATAATCTAAGCTACATGTCTCAAATGTCACACAGGCACTTTTATTGACATACAGCTGTAGATGTACATTAGAAAGTGTCCAAAATAAAGTCTCGGTATATATCAATAATATTAATTTCTTGAAAAAAAATACTTATAGCTTTGCTATTAAAAAGTATTGTTTTCGGCAAGGGTGGGCTGGTCTTGAAATTCGACCCGGGAGTTTGGTTCTGAGGCCCAAAAGACGAAATTAATAGAGAATTTATTGATTGTTCGTTTTTTTTTTTTTAGTACTTTGTAAAAAAATAAGTAGAGGATGTTTAGTATGCTTCGAACGTTGCTTGCCAATTGCCATTAAACAGAGGTTTACGGCTTGTGGCATTATTTTCTGTGTTTTTTGTTTTAAAAAGGTATCGAACTCACTATGCATTTCAAACGTTCCTTGAATGCAGTGCAGTCCAGATAAGCTTCTGCCTTTCTGCACGTTGTGAAGGGTTCTGAAAATTCGAGAAGGGAACTAGCAAAAGGATTGAAACAAACGCACTAATGAGTGTACCGGGACTCTGTGAGAACTTTCTCAGCGCTTGGAGAAGGGGTGGAACTCTAAAGAGCTATTTTTAGAAGTGGTGGTACTCAGTACCGTTGTATACTGGCTCACTTAAAGCACTGCTAACCACCAGCTCCTCTTCAAAACTCTCCCTTGTGCCTTCGTCTGTCTCCATGCTGCTGTGACTTCTACTAGCAAAGTTGCTAATGGTTAGCTTCTACTAGCAGAGACGTGCACTGCTCTCTCCTGCCTGCAAATAAGCACAGCCTTCCTGTGGGAGGTCGCAACCCAAGGTGGGCAAGACCTTGGTCACTAATTTTTCCTGCAATGTAGAAGGGACCGGCTTTTTCTGACTCGCTTGTTTTTTGTTGTCTATTTTCTCTATGCAGCTAATGCAGGTAATGGGGGTTGGGGAAAATGTTCATCATTATGGAGCCTCCTCCATGATGCCGTGTGGAAGATATCTCCAGTGGGATCTCCTCGTCACGCCTGCAATGATGGAGAACACTATGACTGCCCGGAATAAATGTCTAGCTTTCAATGTCCCATAATTGGCGCCCCGAGCGGATAAGACTGTGGCGTGTGAGGAGATGTGGTCTTTGAAAAGGTTTCATGTTCTTTACGCCTGTTCCGTACAGTTATTGAGGGCCTGATGAAATCAGTTTTATTACTTAACAAACTCCATTTTTTCCCGGTTTTATTTTTCGGAATTACACTTTTCCCACTTTAAGCATATTAATTAACCCAGAAAGTGTGTAATTATGGAGTGAATAAATAAATAGTCCCATTCAGGTTTGACAACTACAACAGTGCTGTAGATCAGAACAACATGAATTTACAATGTGTTTAAAAACATTTTGTCCCCAAACTAGGAACCTCATGTTTTTCAGATCTTATACATAAAATCTCCATTTAGAAATGCTTTAGAGCCGAATTCAGCACGAATAAGTGTCACAGAAAGAAACCTGCAAACACCGTCACGGCCTTGAGGGTCTCTGGTCTTGCTCTTGTCTTGGTCTCGATACCCTCTGGTCTTGGTAGTGTCTTGGTCTCGGTTTAGGCGGTCTTGACTACAAGTCTAGTGCAGTAACAGTCATCATACAATTGCTAATTAGATCTCACCCAGTCTGCAAAAACATTTACAGTGGGCTCAGTCAAACACATAACATGGTCTGTCTCTGTATTGCCTGTAGTTGAAGTAATACCATCTAATATGTATTGAATGTAAACTGTGGCTGAACCCTAGTATGCTGCTGTTCATACAAGTTATTGCGTAGCTTCAACATGTCTGTTTTTTCTTCTTCTCCGGTCTCGACTTGGTCTCGTCTTGGTCTTGACATGATCTGTCTTGGTCTTGTCTCTGTCTCGATACCCTCTGGTCTTGGTAGTGTCTCGGTCTCGATACCCTCTGGTCTTGGTAGTGTCTCGGTCTCGATACCCTCTGGTCTTGGTAGTGTCTCGGTCTCGATACCCTCTGGTCTTGGTAGTGTCTCGGTCTCGATACCCTCTGGTCTTGGTAGTGTCTCGGTCTCGATACCCTCTGGTCTGGTCTCGATACCCTCTGGTCTCGGTCTCGATACCCTCTGGTCTCGGTCTCGATACCCTCTGGTCTCGGTCTCGATACCCTCTGGTCTCGGTCTCGATACCCTCTGGTCTCGGTCTCGATACCCTCTGGTCTCGGTCTCGATACCCTCTGGTCTCGGTCTCGATACCCTCTGGTCTCGGTCTCGATACCCTCTGGTCTCGGTCTCGATACCCTCTGGTCTCGGTCTCGATACCCTCTGGTCTCGGTCTCGATACCCTCTGGTCTCGGTCTCGATACCCTCTGGTCTCGGTCTCGATACCCTCTGGTCTCGGTCTCGATACCCTCTGGTCTCGGTCTCGATACCCTCTGGTCTCGGTCTCGATACCCTCTGGTCTTGGTAGTGTCTTGGTCTCGATACCCTCTGGTCTTGGTAGTGTCTTGGTCTCGATACCCTCTGGTCTTGGTAGTGTCTTGGTCTCGATACCCTCTGGTCTTGGTAGTGTCTTGGTCTCGATACCCTCTGGTCTTGGTAGTGTCTTGGTCTCAATACCCTCTGGTCTTGGTAGTGTCTTGGTCTCGGTTTAGGCGGTCTTGACTACAAGTTTACCGTGCGCTGACATAGCTTAGAGAAAGGTTACTCACCAGAGTCATAAAACTTGCTAGCCCTTCCCTAACCAATGAGAGTTTTTTTGGAGGTTGTCAGTGTTTCAGTGAGTTTTTCCGCTATCGCTGACTGGTTGATTCTGTTCGTGTGGAGAGGAGAGCCGAGTCGCCCTACTCAAGCAGCTAACAGGTACAGAAGCTGCAGAGGACAAAATGCTACACACACACACACACTACTCTATAGCTTTTCCTGATCGTCGATTTCAACAAATTCTGTGTTTTAGTGCGGATTTCATTTTACTAGTTAAACGCTGCAATTCTGTCCACCTTTTCCACATTGGGGACTTCATATGGTCCTCGTTATTAGGCTGCAAAAGGCATCAGTGAGGAACGTAATTTGGGTTGTGGAATATGTCCATGTGTTCATAGAAACCCTGTTAAATTCGGAAAAACTGTCGACCACTGACATTTTTGGTCTCATACTCGGGATTAATTTAAAGACACACCGTGCCGGGCTCATTATTTTTGGTTTATAACTCTTCATCACCCAACAGCATTAAAAAAACTGGACATGGATGGTACCTTTAAGAAATATAGAACGACTGTTTTCCTGCACCGATGGCTTGTTGTAAGAGCCATTATTACAGGAAGTGAAATTAAAGCCAGATTTATGCACAGTTATTTGCTTACTCCATTCATTTGGTCACTGGATCCATTTTTTAGAAGCTTTACCTAAAACCTGGTTATGATCCACCAGAAAAAAAAAAAAAAAAAGAGTTGATTTTCCTGGTCTTAAGGTTTTGATTGGGAGGTTATCAAGCCAGTTGCAGTTGGGTAAAGTTAAGTTTTTCGTGTTACCTCTATTAGTGGGCAATATAAATGGTATAAGGTAGAAATCATGTCAATTTCGCCAACGGTAGAGATTTTGACTGTACTGCCCTACAGCGGTTTGTCGTTTTCCATTTAACGTCCTGTTGAGCTTGAAGCATTTTTAAATCAATTATGTCCAGGTTTATTTTTGTGCGATATTAAAAAAATAAACAACAAATAACCAGGCAAGCAGACAACTTTGAACTTTGTGTTTTTATAACATTTATCTTTTAATTTATTTAAAATATCTTGATCTTTATTCATGTTATGAGAATTTTTGTGTTGCATTTTTTGGATAAAGAGCTGAATATTTTTTTATGCATTTTGCACAATGAATGATCTTTAAATGGCATTCTAAACTTTTTGAAGTTGTTCTGCTGCAATGTATCTGGAAGGTGAGAATGTTCATAAACTGTCATTTTGACATATATAAAGAAAAGATATCGAAGTAGATATTGTTATCGCACACGTTTTAGATTATATCCCAATATAGATTTCAGGCCATATCGCCCAGCCCTAGTGACCTGTTTAAACTCTTAAGGGTCTCGTTCACTGAGAAACCCAGTAATACTTATTTTTGAAATAAGATCAGTCACTCCGAGTTGCATAGGCATGCTGAACGTGAACATTTTCTCCAACCCCCACTGGCTGCATCAGCCACAGGAAGGAAATACAGCAAAAAACAAGTGAGTCAGTAAAAGGCGGTCCCTTCTATGTCACAGAGAAAACTATTATTCATGGCCACGCCTACCTTGGCTTGACACCGCCCACAGGAAGGTTGTATTGATTTGTGGCCAGGAGAGAGCAGAGCACGTCTCAGCTAGTAGAAGCTAACCGTTAGCATCTCCACAACATGGTGCAATACGTTCGGGCTCTAGCCATTTGTGCAGATAACACATCAACGTTGCATTTGAAAAGAAAGAAGAGCTGAGAAAGAAACGGTTGAAATGTGCCTTTGGAGGAGCACCACCAGCGAAGTAAGTTACGTTAGTTATTTGTTTGGAGGCAACGTTAAGAGTTACGTTGCTGTTAGCAAATCAGAGGCAAGATGTTTGAATATCATGATTATTATCGAGTAAGATTCTAAGATTTCCCTTCACCGACTCCTCCGACAAACTGTAACCTTCTGAAACAGGAATACCAGAGCATTTTTTTAAACACAGAAAATGACTCAGAAGGCATTAATTAAAACTGGAGACTACAGCAAATTTGTGTTGTTATGTTTCTGCTGAGAAGTTTGGTTGAGGTATGGAGCTCCTCATCGGGGCATAGCGTCCTCGTTGGCTAAAATAAAGTAACTGACAATAGGGGAACTGTTTGGAGCCTTTTGAACATTTTGACCACAACTTAATGATGAATTGCTAAGAGATCTTGATATTTTTTCTGTGTTTCTTTCCCTTTGTGGATGAGAGGGATTTCTGGATTTCATTACAGAAATGGATCAACAGCAGGAGAGAGAAATGTGCCAAATGGCAACATGTGGGTTTCAACGCCTTAGCATCGACACCGTTTAGCAGGATATTGTTTCTGAATAAGATTTAATATAAAACAGCAACACTTTGCTTCAAAGCTGAAATCAGAACAACTAACAGACTCTTCACCTTTGAGTCAGAGAAGAGACATGAAAAGCTCATCATTTATTCAGCCAACAAAGTGTGCGAGGGTGCGTATTCATCAGGGTTTACCTCCAGTCCATGCCGAAGGACCCTCAGGGTGGACCTTGGGCCTCGTCCACAGGCTACGTACAGTTGAGGCGTGTCTTCATTAGCCAAATCGGCGATCTACGAAGAAAACAGATTACAAACCTATTTTACTTCATCTTATTGTGTCGACTTTACATTCCTACTCAATAAATCTGTTAAATCAGACAGACTGACCTGACAGGACATGATGGGGGACAAGTTCTCTTGCTCGTCCACCAGCACCAGGTTTTTGAGCGGTCGAGGCTGAAAGAAGAAGGTGTCTCCCTCTTCCAGCGGCATTGCGGAGGAGAACTCCGGCTCCTCGTCGTCGTCACCCAGGTGAGCGATTTGGTAGAGATAACTGAGGGAATCAGAGGCAGAGTTTCACTGGTTGGAGAGACGCACGCGTTTGTTGGTTTACATGCGTATTTATTTAGAGTATTCAATGAGCTGCACTTCTAGTAAAAAGCTTTCCAGCTCGATCAACACTCGCTCTCTTGTCGGCCATTGCTCCTTCAGGTGCATTTGTGTTTACAAGCTGAAGTAAATAAACTGTCGTCAACCAGAAACATCACTGCAATGGTAGGCAGTCCTCAGGGTTCCTACAGGTTTTTTCAAGTTAAATTCAAGTCTTTTTAAGACCATTAATATAAAAAATTAATACCTATTTCACGCCCCTACCAGCAAAGAAAAACAAAATCCTTGAACTTGTGTTCATTTATTAGTCAAATGTAGAATGGGTAAAAGATAACCAGGGCTTAAAGCCTGAAGTTTTTTCCAAGGAGTGGGGTTGCAGTGAATCCAATGCATATACAGTATCGGCAATTTGGGAAACAACCTTTAGCATTGTGCTTGGTAATGTACAAGATGACCTACAATTCAAATGTGATTTTTTAGAAGTAAAGGTTATTAAGTTATAAATGAAAACATGTGAAACTCAGTCAAGCCAATTAATCTGATTCATTTAGCAACAATTTAATTTAGTAAAGGGCAATTAATACAAAAAACAAATTGTAACTTTTTATATCATTTTTGCTCAAAACGATGGCAAATTAAGTTATAGGAAATACATTACATAGTCTTGACTCCTCCTTTTTAACATATTGCAGAGGCAGTTCATTTTAACAACAAAAAACAGTAAAGTGCTCCAAGAATGGTAAACTGAATAATATGAAACAAATACACATAAATACAGAATTGCTAAACTGAAGCTTCCAGTGCAATGATCAGATCTGAAGCATTGCTATTGCTAATGTTTACTTTCTTGCTTGCAAGATGATGTGTTATGACGATTACATTTAGTATTCAGTATTACATTCAGTATTTTTTCCATGTTTTGGGTGATTGCTTCATCAACATTAAGAGAAAACATACATCCTTTGAGCTGATGAGACAGACGTTTCTTGAACTCCAGTGCTATGCCATGTGTGTTCATTTTAGGGTTGCCAACTCCCAGCAAATAAAATAAGGAACCACCCCCCATCCGTATGCTTAATCGATGTAATCGACTTTAATTTAATGCACGTGTAAAACAAACACACAGAAATCAATTATTTTTCTACAATAATTAAATAAATTCAACCTCTTTCTTCTACAGAATTGCAGACTGCACAGATGGTACCTTCCCGAAGGAAAAAGTACTATAGCTTACTAGGGTATATATTAGACTCAATATTTACTATATAAGAGAATGAATTTCTACACATTTAACAGATGACCACTTTAGTTGTAAGATTCAGATTTTTTTAAATTAAAAGCTAGACATTTTAAATGAGAATAAGAAAGAAAAGTATTTATCTGTTCCCCCCTTTCCCTGTTAATGCCCTACCTGGCCCCCTCGCAAAACTTTGCTAGAGCCACCCCTGCACTGCTACCAGCTGTCAGCTCAAAAAGATCCTGGTGTTATTTGTCTCTCAGAAACAGTTTATAACTTCCCTTCAACTCATTCATGTCACCTAAAAGGTAAACGTGTTTCTCCATCACCTGTTCAGCTCTGATGATTCAATATGAACATCTCCGGGTTTCATCTTCATGTTTCCATCTCACCACATATCCAAACTGATATCATGACCAGCAGCTTTTACAGCTGTGGCTCCAGCAAACATCAGCTGATACTAGAAAGTCATATTAAATCAGTTCTAACAGGTTATTAAACGTGCTGCTGTTTAGCGCAACATCCGCTGGTTTATTCTTTCTGTGCGATAAACTAATGAGATTGAATGAGAGAGAGACGAGAGAGAGAGAGACGAGAGACGAGAGAAAGGGAGACGAGAGAGACGACACGAGAGAGAGACGAGAGAGAGAGACGAGAGAGAGAGACGAGAGAGAGAGACGAGAGAGACGAGAGAGAGAGACGAGAGAGAGAGACGAGAGAGAGACGAGAGAGAGACGAGAGAGAGACGAGAGAGAGAGACGAGAGAGAGAGACGAGAGAGAGGGGACTTCTGACCGAAAAGCCGATCATTGATCAGTTTCATGATTGAAGGAGCAACAGGAGAGCGAGGGGAGAGAATGAGAGAAGAAATGGCAGCTGTGCAGCATAAAGACACAGAATAACCACCTCCACCTTTGTGTCTTGTTTTCATTGCAGCTGAAGTACGGGACAAACCGCGTTCCTTCTCACCTTAATACAGAACGCGTCATATTTTCCCTGAATACGGGACGATTACGTTTTTTACGGGAACCCCAGTTCATATAACTGGCATGCTGATTGGAAACGGACAGTTTTGTTAAAGCATTTTTATCAACTGCTACTTTTTTTACACAGATCTACGAGCGGTTGAGCGATCGTAAATGATAAATGGTGTTCTGCAATGAACGAGCACACACGTATTTTCAAGTCACAAACACGATCGATCATCGGGGCCGCTGCTTCTGTTGCTCCTGCCAAACGGCTTGTGTGTTGGAGCGCGCGGACAGCTGCTTTATGCCCGGCGTCTCGTCCGTGACGGTGAAGGGCTTTTTTCCCGCCAGTCGCATATACTAGCTTCTTGGAGCACAACACACAGAAGCAGGTACCAGGCTCCCTTAGCTTCTGGGACAAAGCTCCCAGACGGCTTGCCGTCTCCGCCCTTTTCCTCTACCCATGCCCAGCGCCACTTGTTTTTATTATTTTTTTTCTTCTTTTATTTTTTTCTTTTCTTCTTTTTCTTTTTTTTATAAACGTGTCCTGTTTGGCAGTGTGGAGCTCAGAATTGGTGTCTGAGTACCAAGTAGAAGCCCAACAGATTTACTTTCACAAGCGGAGCAGTACAGCTTTTGCTATAGTCCTCCACTTGATATATGTGTGAAAAATCTTTATTATGAATTGTTGGGGTTTTTATTTCCTGATGTTATGGACACGGAGACGGAAAATTAGGGAGAAGAAAGAAGGAAGATGAAGAAGAGAGGTAGGAAACAAAAAGTCAAGAGAGAGGGTGAGTTGAAAATACAAGAGAGGAAGGGGAACAAAGAAAACACAGGAAAACATTGAAGTCTGCCTCCATACCCACAGGACGGCAGAGAGAGGGGGAAAAACAAAACAAAACCCGAAAAAGGAACATCGACAAAACCAACCAAACATTGTGAACTAAGAATTACACAACCACATCACACAAAAATAGATATAAAAATACAACAACGTCACAGAAAAACTCATGGTACCGATTAATCAAGCTCTAGTAATGATAACCTCAGCCCAAGAATATATCCTTAAACACCAGAGAACCCACATCAATGTGTGTGTGTTAGCATGCTGGTGCATATAAGGTTTCTCCATAAGAGTGTTCGATAGTTGGCGTGAGCAGGCATCAATCCGTCTCCCAGGAATCGATGCAGACATGAAGGAGATCGGAGCCAAGACGTCCAAAGGACCGCCAGAGCCCCAGGCGGACCCGGGCGGGGCCGACCGCATCCCCCAAGAGAGGAGCAAAGGAGAACCCCAGGGGAACATCCAGCGGCCACTATCCAGGGGCCCGGGGGGCAGCAGTGACGAGCCCACGGGCCCGCCGGCAACTGGCCGCGCCGGGGCCCAGGGGCACCCCACCCCCCAGCAGGGACCCGACAAGGGACCGGCCGACGAGGGGTCCCCGGCACTGCAGGGGCCGCGGCCGGCCGCCACGCGCCGCCTCCACCCTAGGCCAATCCCCACCGCCAACATCCCAGCGCCCCACCGATAGCCGCAGGGGACGGACAGCATCCCCAGGCCGGGCTCGGACAGCATCCCCAGGCCGGGCTCAGCCAGCATCTGGACGCCAAGTTGTACCAGCTCCCGGGTCCTGATCCCGCGCAACGCAGGGCGCCGAGACCAGGCATCCAACGAGGGCCAGGGCCGGTCCAACCCGCCAATGAACCGGCCACGCACGGTGCGCACAGAACAGGTGATCAAACGAGCAGAGACGCCGGATCCGCATCCCGCCGAGCCACCGAGCAGGCACCACCCAACAATCCCAAACCTGGCACCTCTAAAAGAGGTGCCCCAACCAACCAAAGGAAGATATCGGCCCAGCGCATTGGCCGACCGACACACCGCCCCCCCCAGGCCCGGCCAGGCACGCACCAGGTCCGAACCGGATTGTACACCGATGCACCGGCAGGCAGGGGCCCCCGTCACCGGCGGGGGGTGACAGAGGGGAAATAGGCCCCCCATTAAGTGTAAGGCCTGAGGTGCGCCAGGCGAGGGGGCAGACCAAGCTCCAACCTGACAGGTAGACAAAGACATACAGACACAGTCATACGTTCCCTCCCTCTTAAACCCATACATTCTCACTGACTCACCAAGACACCCAACAAAATGACGCTGTACCCTCACTCACACACCCCATACACACTTTATGCTCCCAGGTCCAGGTACCGATGCCCCAGTAGAGCCAGCAGCCCCCGGACCCGGGAGATAGACCCCCTACCTTCTAGGATGGAGACAAGCAGACCGCCAAGGGCCCCACAGTGGCAAAGCAGCCCGACAGCCCAGGACCCCGACCAGACCGCCTGTTCCTCCTCCGGACCCCAACCCCTGATGGCCCGTAGCGAACAGGGGTGTGAAAAGACCCCTAGCCTCCATCCTCCCGCTCGAGGATGGTGTTGTTGCGTGTTGTTATAATGTGCATTTAAAACAGAGGGGTGGGATGTGGGGAAGCCAGTTGTTTTTAAGACCCTTGTCAACAACGACGTCTTCCCCTGGCTCCATGAATTTAGCGTCCATTCTTCTGATTTCGGGTGAAACAACCGCCGGCTCACGTGGGATGCTGCATTCAAGAGGGCTGGTTTTTGTGTGTTTTTTTCCCCTGAATCATAGTCAAATGCCAGAGATCCGGCACGGTGCTGGAAATTTTTAAGCCCTGGATAACCCAAGCAGGTGTGAAAAATATAAACATTTCAGTAGGTCACAAGAAAGTTTCACAAGAAAGTGACCCGGGGCTGCGTTCCGTTCTCAATTATTGGTTCCGCCACTCTTTATTTATACTACGTTATTTAATCAAAATAATTGGTGGTTGACAAATCTTTTGAAGAAAAATACAATATGGAGAAGTTACATACAGCACAATTTCTAAGACCCAGACATCAAAATTCAACTCCTTTTAAGGTATTATTTCAAAATTAATAAATTCAATGCTTTTAAGGCTTTTTAAGACCCCGCGGGAACCCTATGTCCTGCCAGAGAAGGTCTAAACCCTCTGCTGTCCTGGTGGGGAATTGCTTCGTTACAATGGAGAAGTATAAAAGCAAAACGTCTCAGTCGATACGTGTGTGCGCAAACTTGCTGACGGGGAAGTATAAACTAGGCTAAAGGCTCTAATGAACAATGGGTTCGCACGAAATCTGGAGCTTGTAGACATCCATGGAGGGCATAGTTTCCTTCAGCCTTTTTAGGAAGTTTGTACGACTGCCGTTCAGTTTGCATGAACAACTTGAGGCATTGAGAAAATGAGGGGATTTTCTGCTGTACACTGTTCGTGGAGTTCTGATGTTCTTCTGGTGGCCGTACGACACCCCTAGGAGCAACTCACAGCATCTTCAAGCCATTGGTAGGAAGATCCTATGGCTTTCGAAACGTTTTGTCGGGATATTGCCGGCTATTACAATACCTCCAAAATTCTGTGAGTAAATCATCTGATCTGCAGGAAAATTTTGTGGAACAGTTGGTAATTTTCAAGATAGCAATTATGCTGAGAAGACTACAGCTGCACTTTCTGCAGATGCGGTTGCAGGAAGATGAAGAAGAAGGTCTAGCGGTTGTAGCCACTGCTTTTGTTCAGCATTGGCAAGAGGAACCGGAGGGAAGACGTCGATGTTTTATATGGCAAACAAATCTCCCCCAAAAACAAAGTAATGTGTTCTCGCTGCATACTAACAGCCACCGTAGGAATATAGGATTCTGGATGCCCTCTTGAACCTAAATAATCCACGAACATCATGCGCTGTTCTTCGACCGTTCCTAAGGCAATCGACGGGGCCCTACGAAGGGGACAAGACCATCTACCTGGCCACGAACTTACCAACGGGCTACGAACTGGATCCTTATCAGGCTGCCTTAAGGAAGGCATAGGAGTTGGTCTGAAAATCGTTCACAGCGCATCTTAAGGGTCATTGTGGCCGAGCCTTTAAGAGAAAATCTGGTACTTACTGGTTCCCAAACTCTGAGGACACAAACAGGAAGCCGGTCTTCAGGACGCACATCGCTGTTGCCACGGGGATTGTGTCAAAGTATTTTAGCCGTATTTCAGTGACCTAAAATAAAAATAAAAATCCTTCATATGAAATTAGTTTTTCTAGACTAAACGGCATCACTGGAACATTTGCTACCAGTAAACTGATCATAAAGAGAATAAATCACCATTTCTTCATCCGTTTCCAGGGTGACCTTAAAGATATCTCCCTGCTCGGTCTGAGCCAGGAAAAAGAACATGGACTTGGTCTTGTGGGTGGCTGAGCAGACAAATATCATGCCGCGCTCTGGGTCATCCAGGTCATTCTGTGGAACGGGCCGAAAAAAAACAGGAGAAGGATGAAAGTGAGGAGGAGGGGGTGGGTCAATTACATAATGACCACAGTTCCACACAAACAGAATAAAAACAGCCGCAGCTTCACTCGCGTTGCTGCAGCGTAACTCCTCAAAGGCAAAAAGAGTCACAAGACGACATCATAGGATCAACAAGATCATGGCATGAAGGACTCACCCTGCGGCGGGGGATGGGACAACGGATGTCGGGCTGATCGCCAAAGTTCTTGTAGGTGATGTAGTTTTCAGAGCAGATCAGAACGCCGCTGGGTCCGTCCGAGCCACCAGGAACTAAACCGAGGGGAAGGATGAACAACAACAGAATCAATTTGGTTTTCACACTGTCGCTCCCGTCATCCGGCTGCCACGATGTGGATTGCGGCTATGCTGAGATCAGAGAGATTTGAGTGTTTCTCCACTTCTTAAATCAGAGAAGAGACATGACAAACTCATCACATCTTCAACACTTTGACCACAACCCTTCTGGAAATCAACCATCCATCCATCAAGTGAACCTAAAAACTATTTCTCCACAGTCTCTCACTTTGACTTCAAGGCATTCACACTGAGCTAATCCTCTGATACATTTGTGTCCATTTTCTCCAATAAAAACTCCAACATTGTCAGCGTCTAACTATCGGTTATAGTGACGAGAGACTACCTCCGCCTTCACATCGATACTCATCAGTCAAAGATGAAGCCAAGGCAGAAAAGCTGAATGAAAACTTCAGAAAGTAGCAGCCAATCATTGAAGTAGTGAAATTTAATACCATTTTTATACCGATTCAGCAACATTTAATGGTGCCAATTCACAGATCCCTGGCTGCAAGTTTGTGGTTGTACTTGAAAGTCCATAGCCGTGGCTAGTCGTAGCAGTCGCTGTGGTAGTGGCGACAGCACACAATGCCGTTTGCATGAGAAATTGCTGGTGATTGCCTCCCACAATAATGTGCGATTGGTGCATGAGGTTGGCTGGAATTTAAGCTAGCAACAAGTTTTTTGCTTCGCATGTGGGACTCCAATTCAGTCAGTCCCATGATTGTCCCCAGGTTAAACGTTTGCCGCAGATCGGACAAAAAGCCTCATGATCCTTACCAAGCAAAGGTCCGACCCAGTCATATTTCGCGTTTTGCGGCCACTGATGATTATATTTACACTTGCCCATTGGGTTCCTGCTGGAGTCCTACGTGTTGTAGTGATTAGAGGAGGGGACACATTTCCCACCGTGCAGTTCTGGATAGGGGCTGTCACAAATGGTGGCTGGGAACCATAGAAACAAGTGCATTTCGCCGTAATGTTTAATTTATAAATACCAAATCTAAACGCTTATATATGACAAATTGTTTAAGTATTCTAAAAAATAAGATGCCAAATTTAAGACTATAATTATAAACAATAATTCCTTTTTTCTGAAAGGTAATGCTTTTAAGGCCTTAAATTTGACTCTACTGAATTTAATGCTTTTTTTAATACTTTAAGACCCCAGAGCTACCCTGTAGAAGGACCGATTAACTGAGCATCATTGGTGTGAGAAATATCGTGACATAAAATCTCGCGATATTTTCTTACATCCCTAGTTAACATAATAGCCTGCTAGGAGGCCATCTTAAGAAAGCTCATTACCGCTAGGCTTTATGTGATTGATATTAACTTATATGACCCGATTGCTAAGATTATACTAGACTATTGCCTAAGAACAAAGCTAGTTATTCATGTTGTTAAGTTGACCGTGCGGTCTGCCACACAGTTTTATCCAACGGAGACATTTCTCCACGTTTTGTTTCAGTTTAGGAAACGGGATGAAATAAACTCAGTCGCTTATATTCTCTGGATATCGTCTATCCGTTTTGGCTGTGCCCCACACTGTTGCCAACTGTCTGTGACAGAAAGTAGTTGCCCCAGAAAGTTGCTAGATGTTGTCAGATGACGTCATACGCTAATTTGCATAATGATGATGTCATCACGTGATGACGAATGAAACAGAAAGGTGGAAATAATTATATTTGGATTAGGATTACAGGGTTAAACAAGACATTATTTAAACAGGGGAACATGTTATATTATTTTGCTTGAAGTAAACTGTTGAAAGTAAACTGCAGATTTATTTTTTACTTTTGAATTAACATTAACTACAAAACAACTTCGTTTGTGAGTGGGTAAAATGAACCGAAAAAGGTTTATGATTGGTCAGTGGACATAATATGATCATGCTGCGTACACATGCACAGATCATTTTCCTTTCTGAGCGTCGGGAAGGAGCAAGCTGGGTCTCTAAACTGCAGGAAACATCGGCGACAAAGTTTCACAGAAAGTAGCTAAGGGTGGTCAGAAATGTCGCTAGGCGCTTTTTGGAAAAAAAGTTGCTAGTAATAGCAAAAGAGTCGCTAAGTTGGCAACACTGGTGCCCCAGGCCCATCGTTTAACCATATTTGTTCCTTCATGTACAAATAAAGCCCCCCAAAAAAACACCACAAAAGTGTCACAGGTCCTAATGCTTCTTCTCTATGGAGCGAGAATGTCCGAGTCTATTTGTTTCCAAGAAACTGGTAGCTGAATGCTACTGGAGCAGAAAAGAGCCACAGGTCAATTGGAGCTCCAGCTTATACTTTGCTGGTGTTCATGAAAACATGTTCTAATATTGACCCGCTTCTCCTTCAATGTAGCTAAAAATAAAAATAAAATTATCTTGAAAACAGCAAAGTGTCTGTTGACCATTTGACATTTTGTTCAATTATACTAACGCATTATTTTGAGCATTCTGATTGGTCTAGGCACCAGAAGTATTACAGGTGCTCTTTGGCTAGTTCAAACGCTAGGTAAGCTAATTCCTCAATATTTCTGAATATTTTCTGATTACAGTTCAAACTGTGGGAAGTTACTGTAAAGCTTTTAGTACAGTAGCTCTCCAATTTCCTACACTTTGTCTCAAAATCCTTTTCATCAAAGCTCTCACAATCATCATCACTGTCAGGCATATCCCTGACCTCTTCAGAAGCGTATCTATTATGTTTAAAGTACAGTGTATAATTTGCATATGTTAGGGATGAGTTTTGTTACGTTTGAATACATAAAAGCCATGACTATAGATGCCTCATCATGGGCCTCAGACGTAGCTGTTGGATTCTAGAGAAGCTTAGAGTTTTATTCTGATGAAGAAGGACAGCCTAAATCCACCGTCTAACGATGTTGAAAGCATAATTGGAGGGATAATTTGCCACCAGTGTTCATCCACAGTTTCAGGCGTGAGTGTAAGGCCCATACCAGTGATGAGGAAGTTTCCATGCTCCTCTAAAGCCTCGCTGTACTTCCGGACCACATGGTTCAGGCCCAGGTCCAGCTCATAAAATGTTAGAGTCTGTTGTGTGTTTGCAGCAGCTTCTCCTGTCGGGTCGTTGTCGGCTTCCTGAAAAAAAAAAAAAAAAAAAACCCAACCTAAAATTCTGTCGGGATTCCTGCCGGTTGTGATTTTTTTTCTAATCAACCCTGAATGTGAGATTTTTCGGAGATCAGAGACGTTAAATGTTTCTCCAGTGACAGTCAGAGAAGAGACATGACAAACTCATCACACCTTCGGCAGCAGCTGCACGAATCTACTCCAACGAGCCGTTGGGTTTTCCATAAGCTCACCTCGTAGTCCATTTCTAAGCAGGCAAACATCGGATTCTCGAAGCCGACGTCGACCCCGACCACGTGATAAACGAGCGTATTCGCTTTATGAGCTTCCAGAGGAGACGAGATGGTGAGCCTGGCGGCGGCGTCTCTGTTCAGGATGTAGACCAGCTTCTGTTTCTCTATCGCTCCTGGAAGGCAGAAGAAAAACGATATTTGATCTATGAAGCTTAACTTTTATTAGCAAGGACAGGAGATGGAAATCAAAGAACTTTCCACACTGGGTGACATGATTCTAACTTTCCCCATCAGGGAAGACTCACCAATCATAACAGCTCTTCCCTTTGGGTCAACAGCCAGGAACTGTCCTGGAACGATGCGCCGGCAGCCGCTCTTCCCGAACGTTTCCTGGTGGACCTTCTCAAACTGGTTTTTGGATGGGTGGTACTCCAGGATAACGATGCGACCGCTGTCGCTCCCCACGACGATGTAATCTACAGAAATAAACAAAGCCAACAAAAACTACACATTACTAGGGGTGTGTCATGTTTGGGTGCCTCACAATTCTATTACAATAAGCTTCAGCCTTATCGGTCCTCTTAACGGTAAATTTAAGGTCGTATTCATGTTTTGCAGGAGATATAAACACAAGCCAAACACTGTATTGCAGCCCACTCCTCCTTAACAAGCACACACGCTGCGGGGACGGAGTGGCGACTGCTGCGCGCTCACGTGTGTGTTCGCCTTACAGATACGATGGCAGAGCGAACGAAAAGATCCAAGATTTGGCTTCATTTTAGGAAAATAGATGCCGACAATGCACGCTGTCACATATGTAATAAAAGCTTTGCTTGCAAAGGCGGGAACACTAGTAATTTGAAAAAACACCTTGCCAAAATACACCAACTACAAACCGAAAGAGGCCCGGTGTTTGACCGCCTGAGCGCTGCAGCAACAACAACCCCTGAATCAGATACAACAGGTATGTATGTATGTATGTATGCAAAGCAAACACGTGAAGCATGGACATAACATGCCATTTCATTCTTACAATTAATAAAGGCTGGATATTTTGAACAACAGCTTTCTTCTTATCTAATTTCCTTTTTTTTTTTCTTTCTTAAACTACAGTTAACCTGCCGTTTTATTCTAACAATTAATAAATGCTGGATATTATTGAACAACAGCTTCCTTCTTATCCAAGTTAAAAAAATTTTCTTAAACTACAGTTCATTATTTGTGTTTTTCCCCTTTTCTTTTAGTCTTTCAAAAAAAAAAAAGAAGTAACGATAAGGAACCGGATCGATAAGGAGTACTGTTAAGAGTAGTACTATCGATAAATCCTTAACGAAACTCATCCCTACATAGGAGCCATTTTCAGTACAGGTGAGGTGTTTGAAATAAAGTGAGGCGAAAGCACAGAGATGTAGGAGGTTGCTCAACCACTAAGACCTGGGCTTCTTTGAGAGATTTGCTCAAATATAACATACCCAAAATGAATTTAATATATCTCAGAAACTATAAGGTTCTCTTGAATTGTTGTGGAATGAAAATAAAGGTAAGACTCCAGAGAATCCTCCAGAGGTCTAAAAACTCACACTTATGTTATTAAGTGTGAGACAGTAAATGAAGATGGCACATCGTGAAAAACAAGAGAAAAAAATTATTATTTTCACCTAAAACAAACGCACTTTGTGACGGGAACACCCCTTTAAAAGTATGCAGTTGCAATCCAGAGATTCTAGCAAAACAACAGTACAGATTCTAATCCTTTACTGTACCAAAATTCATGCAAAAACAGTAATCCGTCTTTTCTCCAACCAGACAGAAGACAGTTGGTTTGTGAGATCTCTTCTGCTCTGCTGGGAAATCCGGATTCGGTAGTTCATGTAGATAAGTCGGGTGTGTGCCATCAAAGTCTAGCGCAGTGGTATGGATGCAAGACATCAATGAATTTGATCCTTTTTTTTAATAATAAAACACCATATTCTGTCAAAATTGTACATTTTTGTTTTTTGCTGGTGTTGAAAAACAAAGTGAAAACATGACATTAAAATAAAACAGGCCGTTGTCATGCAGTAGCTAAATTAGATCCTATTTGCCGCTAATTTAATATTCAGTATATTTTGCTAAATGTTTCTCTTGGGTCTTTAAATACTTAATCTACGTTCAGTCTTTAATCGTTTAATTTTTTTGTGGGTATTTTAGCGAGCGTTTCCATGACTACATACCTTTAGTTCCTCCTGTGAGTCTGAAGGCCATCAGGGACCTGACAATGCCGAACACTTCCATTGTGAGGAGGGTGTGCACCTTTCCCGTGTTGGCATCAGGACGCAGTAATTCCAGGATCTTCCCTCTGGAGACAACAATCTCCTGCATCTTGGTTCCTACCAAAACACAAACGGTTCCAATCATAATCTGCCGTGTGTCTAAAGCAAAATCGGCTTTAGGCTTTCTAAAAATCTCAAAAATGACACGAGGTGTGCAGAAAAGTAGAAATTAAATGAGAGCCGAGTCAAGCGAAGGGGCCAAAGACAGTTTCCAAGAAACAATGTTTGAAAGCATCTTAGCCAAACCAACCACGAAGACCCAACTGAACAGGGAGGGAATAAGCATACGTAGAGGAAGCTCACCTGAGAAGTTTCCATGAATGGCATGGGTGATGCCGGTGGCCCGCTGCAGGGTGATGTTGTAGAGAAACATGGTTTCTCACGGTGATGTCCAGTGACGGCTAACAGAGCGCTCGGCCCGGCTCAGAACTCTGAAAACAGTGAGATTAAAAGATATTTTATGTGGTTAGTTATAAACGAGAGCGGGTTAATCAGTCACTTTTAGTTAAGTGTTCTGGAAAAGGGGATCTATCGGTATCTAGCTGTATTTACAACACTGCAGGATGAAAATAAATGACTGCTCAAAAATGTGCGCTGAAATTCAATTTTAAAACTGATTTCATATAGCAAAATATTTAAATAAAACAGGCTAGGAGCTCATGGAAATCTGCAGCAAAGACGTTTTGCAGTATTTAAAAACATTGTAATGATTGTTGTTGTCTCCTTTGAGCTTTGGCAGCACCAATAAATAATAAAAAAATTAATTAAAAAAAATCAACATACTGAGAAAACAGTTTTATTCCTTAAGTGCCAAGTGGATCTAATTAGCATCATACATAAATTTACACCAATGGTGGATGCAGTGTTCAAAATAATTTAACATCTGATTAACAGCAAAAACAAGTAAAACCAGCGTTTTTTTGTACAATTGGATATAAATTCAGGCATCAGGAAGCAGAGATTGTACTCAAGTAAGAGTAGCAATACTTCAACATATTTTTTTTCCCCCAAGTAAAAGTAAGAAGTAGTTGCCCAAGAAATGCCTTAAGAGTAAAAAGGTATTCTGTAGAAAGGCGTCTCAAAAACTGATTATACAGATTTAAAATACATACAAAAATATAAAGTGGATGTCCAAAGTACCATATTTGGTAAGACAAAAATGAAAATAGTAATACAATTGCAAAAATGAACACTTAAGGTAGGTTTTCTATATAAAGCTAATACAGAGATGTGTAATAGAACAGTAAACTGTATGTTTACTTGATCTCCAAATGGCCCATAACAAAATTAGAACAACAAAGCTTGTGTTCAAACAGGAGGTCTCACTTTGACCTTAACTTTGAGTCTGATTATTTGTTTTTGAATTAATTAAAACATGTTTGATCTTCATTCAGTTGGTAGAATATTCAGAAATTTTACTCAGGCAAGAGTATCAAAACTTCATAATAATAATAGTACTCAAATGAAAGTAAGAAGTAAAGTGCTGTAAAAGTACTCCTAATAGTACATTTCCCCCCCTCAAAATGTTACTTAAGTAAATGCAACTGAGAACAAGTTATTAGTTACTACCCACTTCTGTTAAAGTGTTAATATTAAACAATATTTGCTTTCTGTACTTTGATCCATTGTGTAGCGAACTGCTTCTGGACTACAGCGGACTTGTTTTAGCTTTTACCTTTAACAAACTTTAAGCTTACTTTTAATATTTAACAGTGGGTGACTCCCCTGAAATAAAAGATGACACATTTAAGCACATGCTGCTTTCTAAACGACATCTGTAGCTATAAACTGCTTCATGCGGTCATTTTCGCAGAAACTCGGCCTGTTTTGAGTCTCGCCGACCTCCATTTTTAACGCTTTTCATACGAAGCGCCACTTTCTGCCTGACGAGTCCGCTTCACTGAAAAACAGCCGCATCCCACCGCCATACGGCGTCTGTTCGGATCCAGACAAACTGAAGATGCGTAAAATAAAAATATTTACCAGGGTGGTTAATTAGATGTTTGTGATTTCAGCGGATAATATTCATCCATTCAAATGTTTCTCTGAAGCTTCAGGCAGCCGGGGTCCGTCCTTCCAACTGTCGGCAAGGATAGGTGTCCCTAAACAATGCCTGACTGAAATAATTATTCTCTGCATTAACGCAATGTCTCCAGCAGATGTCGAAAAAGGATCATTAAATTAAAACAAAGTAAATTGTTTAACAATATTTACTCTTTTTTTTCCGCGAAAAGGTCAGATGAACTGATCAACGCCAGGGAGGACAATATATTTTATAAACTTCTTTAAGAAGAGCAAACACTGATAAAGGAGCGTTGCAAGGGACATCTCAACAAATTTAAATATAAATTTTAATTTATTTCGGTAATACAATAAAAAGTGTATATTGGTTCCTTACACGCATAGTGATATATTTCAAGTAGTTATTGATGTAAAGTTCAATGATTGTAGCTTAAAGTTAATGAAAAATTCTGTTTCTAAGAAAATGGGAATTTTATGTAAGACCAATACAAGAACAATGAAGATATAATTTATGTTTAAGCAGAAATATGTGCCAACTGAAAAGTATGTCAGTGTTCTTAATATATGCAGTCCCTTGATTTGGGGCACATTTTGCATGAATTACTGCATCAGTGGCATAGAGGCAATCAGCCTGATTCTGCTGTGGTGTTCAAGGATTTATTATTATTATTATTATTGATTTACTAGCAGCCTTCAAGTCGTCTGAATTGTTGGTGATATCATGGTCATTAAAGCAGGCTGGGGGAGCCCTAAAATTTGCTGGTGTTGACGGGTGCACTGACTTTGAGCTATGGAAACTTCATCCTCACCCTGGACCTCAAACAACGTGGATTGAGAACCTCTCCACTCTTCCCCCACTTTTGGGGACCTTGATTTCCAAATGAGATGCAACATTTACTGTTTTTGAGCAACAGCCCGGTTCTTTTTCCACATGCCCCAGCCGAGAGACATCTGATATTGTCTCTGGTTCAGGAGCAGCTTGATACTATGATTCTGACAGTTGCACCCCATGCATGTTCTGAATACATCTTGAAGTTTTGACTCCAATTTTAGTCCCCAAATCTGATACTTATACACCCCTAACTAGCATATCAATTTTCCATTGATATGGTTGAAAAGAGCACTATGTGAACAGATCACTTCTTTAGCAGTGACAACCATTTCTGGTAGAAACATTGTTTTTGTGGACAACTGTTCTCTCTGGGTTTGAATGCTGTGCAGCTGGAAGGATTTCTGCTGATACTTTTTATTTTTGGACATTTGTTATGATGCATAACCATGGCAACAAGGTGGTTTACAACAGGCAGCAGCTGATTAACATAACAAAAGCTCAAATAATACCTCAACTACAGCCACAAAACCCTGATGAGTTGAAAAGAAGACGCCATAGATCCAGAGCATCCTCTACATCAGACTGTCATACAACTACAGAGCGTCTTCAGTCAGAGGCTTCTTCAGATCTGCAGACTGCTACAGGAGATCATCCCTACCCACAGCCATCAGCATCTACAACAAATCTTTGAAGGAACTTGCATAATGAGTTACAACAACATTTAATTTCCCTTTGGGATTAATAAAGTAATTTTGAATTGAATTGAACTGGCTCCATTCCAGAAAGAACTGGTTGTCAATTTAGGGGTTAAACTAGACTCGGGACTTAAGCTAGAGAACCAAATAAATGGATTGGTGCGATTGTGCTTCTTTCATCTACGTCGTCTGGCTAAAATTAAGCGCTTGCTGTCAAGTGCCCACCTGGAAACAGTGGTCCATGTCTTTGTTACTTCACGTTTGGACTACATGCAAATCCCTATGCAGAGGTGCTAACCAGGCTGGACTCTCTAAGGCAAGGCAATTTTATTTGTACTTTTAACAACAAGGCAATTCAAGGTGCTTTACATGATTAGGGGATAAAGTATAAACAGCACTATAGCATAAAACACACACAAAACATGATACATGAAAATGTTACTCAAATGGAGCTCTATGGGTTTTTAGCCGTGACTTAAAGGAACTCAGTGTTTCAGCAGCTTTGCAGTTTTCTGGAAGTTTGTTCCAGATTAGAGGAGCATAGAAACTGAAAGCTGCTTCTCCATGTTTGGTTCTAATTCTAGGGATGTTGAGTAGACTGGAATTAGAGGACCTGATGTAGCTCAGAGAATAGACTTTAAAATATCTTTACTAGTTTATAAATCATTGAATGGGAGCCAGTGTAAGGACTTCCTGGTTCTAGTGAGGAACACGAGTAGCAGCGACTGCAGCTGTCTGATTGACTTTTTAGGCAGACCTGTGAGGATGATGTTGCAGTAATCAATCTGACTAAAGATAAACGCATGGATGATTTTTTAGGTTCCAAGTGGCTCAGAATTTGGCAGCCAGATCCCTCAACAGGCACCAAACTCCCTGAACACATAACACCTGTTCTGCCCTCCCTGCATTGGCTTCCTATGCCCTACAGGATCCAGTTTAAACATCTAACTCCCCTAAAGAAACTGCACCATCGTATTTGACCAACCTCCTGATTCCTTACGCTCATCTCTGCAAGCTGTGCTCACAACAAATCCAATCAAACTTTAGTTATAAAACACTTCTCATACAACCATTGCAACTCAAAGTGCTTTACAGAATTACAATGACCCTACAAAGACCACATTCGCATCCCTCCCCCACATAATTTAAAGCATGATCACAGTTATACCCCCCTCTCCCAGACCCAACCTTCATGCACGCACAAACTTATGAGCAGCAATAAAAAGGAGATTGGGCTGAATAAAGATGAGCCAGGTCAGGAAACGCCATCAAAAGAGCCATCTGCACCGGCAGCAGGACATCAACTACAGCAGCCAAGGCACATACACAGGGCGCCCAGTGGAGGCAAGGCCGAGACCCCCACCTCCACCCAAACGCTACCTGGAGAGCACCCAGGCAGCCATAGCCGACCACCGCTCCCGAGACAGAGGGCTCCCACAGAGGAAACACTGTTAGGAAGATTAAAATAACAGGTTTATAAAGAAGGTATATAAGAAGTTTAAATAAAGATAAACCGTGGATAAATATAAGGGCTTCCTGTAGGGCGTAGGAAGCCAATGCAGGGAGGGCAGAACAGGTGGATACAAAGATAAACAGTGGATAAATATAATAAGATTAAATATTAAAACACTGATAAAATCTATTAAGTAAAACATGCAGAGCAATTAAACAAACAGTAATAAATAATAATCAGTTAAAAGCTAAGCTCAAAAGGTGAGTCTTGAGCCTGCTCTTAAAAACATGAACGTTCTCTGCGGCCCTGAGGTTCTCTGGCAGCCTGTTCCAGAGGTGAGGGCCTTAATAACAGAAAGACGCCTCACCATGCGTGTGTGTCCTGACTTTAGGGATGACAAGGAGACGGCTGCCAGAGGAGCGCAGAGACCGCAAAGGTTCATACGGTAAAAGCAGTTCTAAAAGATAACAAGGCCCAAGACCATTAAGACACTTAAAAACCATTAAAAGAACCTTGAAATCAATACATATGAGGAGACAATGCAATGAGTTTAAAACGGGTGTAAGTTGCTCCCGCCTCTTGGTCTTCATCAGGACACGTGCTGCTGAATTTTGTAGAAGTTGTAAACCTGAGATATTCTTTTTGGGAAGACCAGAAAGCAGGGCATTACAGTAATCAATTCTACTGGTGATAAAAGAATTCATCAGTGTCTCCGTATCGGCCCGAGAGAGAATGGGGCGGACTCTGGCGATGTTATTTAGATGATAAAAACCTATGCTAGTAATGTTTTTAATGTGAGTGATAAAAGTCAGCTCAGAGTCCAAAATGACGCCCAGGTTCTTCACTTGTAGAGAAGGATTAAAAGACAGTGATCATAGTTTTGGTAAACGTTTTTCTCCCGGAGCCTCGGGACCGATGACTAAAACTTCAGTTTTGTCCTGGTTAAGTTGGAGAAAGTTTTCTGCCATACAGGATTTGATGTCTAAAATGCAGTTAAAAAGTGCATCCATTGACAACTTTTAAGAAAACGCTTAAGACTCACTATTATACCATTGCCTCTGAGCCCACCTGAGAGCTTTTTACTCATTTTCTCTTCTTTTAGCAACTTTTACAAGTTTCACATGAATGTCTTTTATTGGTTATCTGCTCTGCTCGCTATGTGGTGCTATGTTCAGTGCCTCGGGTGCCTTTCGTTAATTGAACTCGCTATTCAAAAAAAAGGATGATGATGAATAAAAATTATGATTTTGTGGCTTACCCTCCTTGTGGAGGGTGTCATTGACCTGCTGCTGGACATCTGTGAAGTCAGCAGTCCTCCCTATGATCGAGGAAGGCCGTAACACAAGATTTCTGGATTGAAAAGCCTTTTTATTGGTGTAATGTGATATTCAAAGTTTCCGTGAAGCTGAATTTTGGGGTTTCATGACCTAAATTCCTCAAACAATCCTTATCTTCGCAGGTTAGCGTGGGGCTAACTCCACAGGTCAAATGGCTAGAGGCGAACTGGTGAGGTTGTCAGGCCATCATGGGGAACCTCAAATAATCAGCATCCAAATAAGTGAAATAAACACTTGAAATGAACCTCAGTGTGTGATGAATCTATTTAAAGTATGACTAACTTTTCGAATGGAGTAACTGAAATACATTCACTTTTCTAATGCATATATAACGGGGAAAAAGAAGAAGGTTCCTGCATGGGGAAGTGCATGCAAACTCTCCAGGCCAGGGCCGTGGCGAGACCTTTAGAGGGGCAGGTGCTCAAAGTTAAAAAGGGGCACATAAAAACAACAACATAACTTATTGTATACCATCCTGAATAACAACAACCGATATTCATCAAGAATCTAATAGCGAATCGCAACATAATAAATGAACGTCATCAGATGGGGACCACGCAAAGGTAAAGTAGTCTATTTTTTATTGGATGGGGTACAATGTTGCTGTTGAGACGCTTTCTGCTGGGCTGTGTGGATCTCAGAATGGAGACATTGAAAAGACCGTAGGAGAGCTGGTGGCTAATTAAGCAAGTGTTATAAAGCACATCATGAAATATTAAAAGTTGCTGCTGTGTCTCACTAAAATCAAATCAAATCAAATCAGTTTATTTATAAGGCACAATTACATGACAAACAGACAAAACAAGGCACCGTACAATTGGTCAACATACAATGAGACAACAGAGTAAGATTACATAATACAAAAAAAAAAAAGAGAGAAAGACACCCCAAGAAGCAGGGAAACAAAGTCTCATACTGAATCAAAAGCTTGACAATAAAAACAAGTTTTAAGAAGTTTAAAAAAAAAAGAAGAGTGAAGTCGTCTGGCGAATTATCAGTGGCAATGTATTCCATAGCTTTGGACCACAAATAGAGAAAACACGTTTCCCCCTTAGCTTCCTCCTCGAACCTCCAGGAGAAGTTGAGCCGCTGACCCGAGGTACCGTGTTGGAGTGATGGAGGGAATAAGAAGCTCTGAGAGACACGGCAGCGCAAGGTCATGTTGTTGGGTTCCTTGGGTGTTTGGGTTTGAGTTTTTCCTTCCACTGCGTTTTGTCTCCCTCTGGTGCTCTTGTGTTTGGTTGTCCATGTCTGTGTCCATCTCTTATTTATTTTCCCAAGTTCCTATTGATACTTATCCTTTATTAGTCCCAGTTAGTTTTGTTATATTTAATTCCTCTTTAGAATAATCCTCTGTCTGGTCCTTGTGTTTTGCTCCTGGTCTTCCTTCCAGTTTCCCTAGCCATTCTGCCTTCCGTTCCAGCTACTGATTATTTGCACCTGCTCACTCCCTCTCAACTGCAACCGTTTCTCTTAATTAGTCCTCAGATCTTTCTCTGTTCACATCCTCGCTCTCCCTTCAGTATATATATTCAGCATGTACAGTATGTACCCTAAAACGCATGGGCAGTCAGTGTAGGGAAGCCAAAATAGGAGAAATGTGTTCCCTCCCATGCACTTGGACCAGGACACAGCAGCAGCATTCTGAACCAGCTGGAGACGTGAGAGGGACACCTGGCTAACTATAAAATATAAGGAGTTACAGTAATCCAGCCAGGTGGCAATTAAAGCATGGATCATTGTCTCTAGATGTTGTTGAGATAAGTAAGGCTTCACCTTCACCACCTGCCTTGGATGAAAAAAAAAAACGGACTTTACCACAGAACTAATCTGGCCATCAAGTTTAAAATCGCTATCCATTTTAAAACCTAAATTTGATACACAAGTCTTTACGTGCGCAGCCATTGGTCCTGGGTCCATTCAGGAGGGGTTACAGGTGCTACTAGGGCCAATAACCATCACCTCGTTAAAACTTAGGAAGCTCAATGCCATCCAGTCCTTAATGTCATGCAAACATGACAGAAGGGGGGGTGATTGAGTGACCCATTTTTATTGGCAGGTATATCAACTAAATAAACCCTAATCATTTATGACTGATTAACCTCCACAGCAACTCCGCTGCAGACAGCTTTAAAGATCAAAACAGCTCAGAAGGGCTAACTCTACTTTTCTTTAGTGGTGTTAGTATCTCAAAAATTTAGATTTGTAAAGTGGAGAGATAAAATAAATGTATATCTTCAGCACACGGTCATGAGGTAAAAATATTATAATTTCATATCATTTAAAAATAAAAACTTTATCGATTTATCCAATTGTGGCTCATATGGCCCTCCATACATGCTGCTGTCCAAATTGTTGGGGAAGAAAAAACTAAGTAAACATGTTTATGCAACTTTAAAATCAGGACTATAGTTTCTTTCACCAACATGTCTATTTTTGGAAGAAAAAAAAATTCTTGGCTATAATTTGATAGTTGGAGAGCCCAGTTTGTCTACAGGGCATCATGGAGGAAAGGGGCAGGTGCCCAAGCCCCCTCTGCACCTGCTCCAGGCTGGGATTTGAACCCAGAACATTCTTATCACCAGGCAGCAGTGCTACCAACCACACCACAGCACAACCTTAAAAATGTGTTTCTTTTTTATGAAATAGGTTTAAGCTATTAAGCAGTTAGAGTTTTCTGCAGTTCGTCTGATTTATTTCTTTACTACATTATTGAACAGGACTCGTTATCACAATGGGGCCATAAATTATCCACTTATCTTACTTTGACTGAAAACTTCTCTTTTTTGGTTTGGCTTTTAGTTGGCTTTAAAAAAAAGATGATTTATTTCTAATTTAACCTTGTTTTAGGTTAAATATGTTTGTATTCTTTAAATTGATTTTATTTTAGCAATTTACGTTTGCTCTATTTTTATAGACCTACTCTTATTTGTATGCATTTATGCAGTTTTTGCCAAGATTAACGAATTTTACAATGTTTGAACTTTATCTTTGTCTACCAAGTGGCGTTTTTCATCCTCAGTATATCCTCAGCCTTTCAAGCCAAAATCACCTCGTTTTAAAACATTTCCGTTCGTATTTTTGTCCTTTCCTGTTTTTAATCATTCTTTATTTATTGTGTAAGAAAATCTTGAACAAATAATAACCGATTAATTGTGATTTTGTTTTGTTGGGATAAAAACGGGTCGTTCCGTTGCAGCGGGTTTTATTGTGAAATACTGAAACCGGAAGTTGTGTGTTATTGCTGGTGAGCTTGACAGCCGTGGCCGCCGGTGATCTGCGGTTGCTCCGTGAACGCAGCGACCTCCCAGCTGCTACGGCTCCTGCCCACACCGGCCTCGGGCCTGACTCTGGTTCTCGGGACCCCCGCGGTCCTCCTCCTGTCCCGGTGTCCTCCATCAGCTCTGATCCGGTCTCAGTCTGCAGGGTTAGCAGCTTTTAGCATCTCTTCTGGCTGCAGCTCCTCTGTGTGTTTTTTTTTTTTTTTTTCTGTCTGCAGCTCTGCTCCTCTTACTGGAGGAGGAGGAGGAGGATCTGGTTCCGGTGGCTTTGGACCCAGATAACAAACAGACGCATTTACATTCAGCCAGCGTGGCTGGCTGCTGGGAGGCTGCAGAGCCCGAACAACCTGCAGCTGCAGCCTCAGATCTGCTGAGGTGAAGGTTTCATCCTCCTACTGCCACACAGAGGTAGGTCTTTAAAAACATATGTTTTCACTGAAGAAGGTGCACGTTTGAGCTTTTATGTGCATCCAGCTGGTGATGATGATGATATGGCAGAGGCAGCATCCTCCTCCTCGTGTTGGAGGCCATCAGATAGAGTTTTACAACCAGGTCGTTCTTTGAACATGCTCCTCATGTTGCCTCACATGTGCATGAGATGAAACCTGTCTCTTCGTACCCTCTTTCTGGCCCCATCCTTGCATCCCCCACCCTGTCCCCTTTGTGTCCTCTCGGCCCCCTCATCCATCTCTCTGTGGCTCCATTGATCTGGCCGCTGGCGTTGCTAAGAGACAGCGGATGGCTGTGAAGGGCAGAGAGCTGATGGAGGACAGTTTTACCTGCTCAAAACGAGAAGATCGAGATCAGATGTGAATGTCTTTGGCTGTGTGTGAGAGGAAAAAAACATAATTTTCATAGGTGCAAGAAGGTTTTTATAGCACCTGCTTGTAGATTGGCTTCTGACTATTTCCGGAATTGCGCCGCTCAAGGTGGCAGCATGTTGGAGTAGCTCTGTTACTTTGGTTCATATTTTTTTCTTTTTTAAAACTTTAATTCTTCCATTTCTGGTAGAAACATTGTTTTTTTGGACAACTGTTCTCTCTGGTTTTGAATGCTGAGCAGCTGGAAGGATTTTTGCTGATACTTTTTTTTTTGGACATTTGTTATGATGCATAACCATGGCAACAAGGTGGTTTACAACTGGCAGCAGCTGATTAACATCACAAAAGCTCAAATAATACCTCAACTACAGCCACAAAACCCTGATGAGTTGAAAAGAAGACGCCATAGATCCAGAGCATCTTCTACATCAGACTGTCATACAACTACAGAACATCTTCAGTCAGAGGCTTCTTCAGATCTGCAGACTGCTACAGGAGATCATCCCTACCCACAGCCATCAGCATCTACAACAAACCTTTGAAGGAACTTGCATAATGAGTTACAACAACATTTAATTTCCCTTTGGGATTAATAAAGTAATTTTGAATTGAATTTGAATTGAATTGACTAAGAAAGGCGAAACTGGAACAAGCTAGATATGAAACTTTGGATTAAACTCTCCTGGCTGTTTAAAGAAACCAAGGAGACGTGTTCCTTCCTTAGTTTTTGCTGTGATTTACGTTGGGATCTCCCAGGAGAAGCAGGAACCAATCTGGTAAGAGGAGAAGGTCACAGATGGATTATTTATTTATTCATAAATCCTAGTGTAATCCTCAATCCTAGTGTGCAAGAAAATATTAACGTCTGAATTAAAGTCAATGTTTTATGAGTCAAACATCTGTATTATTATTATTATTATTATTATTATTATTATTATTTCTGGCCATCAATAATTGTACAGACAAGTTAAGTAAAACGTCTGTTTATTTATAAGACAAGAATTCACAACCAACATCTGCTCAAGGCTCAAGGCATAGCACTAGATAGATAGATAGATAGATAGATAGATAGACGTAGAATCCAGGTGAGGAGGCATAATGGTGGCAGGGGGGAAATAACAGAACTGATGAGGAAAACAAGATGTAAGCATAGCACAGAAGAAAAGGCCAAACTGAAAATAATCTTAGATGCAGAGAGGAAAACTAAGAGAGGTACCTAAGAATGAAAGAGATCTAAGAAAATAAGACTGAATAATAAGTCTGAGAGAAATTTAAAGTAAGAGCACTGGAAAAAAAAACTTATCAAGAGATTCAGGTCAGAAAACTCCTAAAGAGAGAAAATTTGTTCAACAGAACTAACAGAGGGAAAATGATGAGATAAGGAGAAAACCAATGAAAAACTAACTACAAGAGCAAAGTAACCCAAAAACAAAAGTATAAACATCTAAGGGGAGACAGGAAGTGAAAACATGGAAGGAAGATAGAAACGAAAATGACCAAACTATAATCGTAAAGTAAAACATAAGAGAACTAACTCTGAGAAATAAACTAAAATCATAAGGTAAACTGAATACGGAAAAGGAAATAACTGGAACTGAATCTTTTGCTGGACTCAGTGGTTCTGTTCAGATGATCCATTTCCACAGCGGACGGTAACCAGCCACCAGCTGTGATGGAGGAACCCTCCAGATGTTCTGATGACTGAACCACTGGGACCCCCTGACCCCCAATCCCTCCTCCGTGCAGCAGGGGCGGAGCTCCCACCCGTTTCCACTAAAACACCTCCTGCCGTTTAGTTTAGTTTGTGTTTCTGTGAATAATCTGCAGTCTGTCTCAGGCTGGGAGGACGGAGCGTTCTTTGATGACACTTTCACTTGATCCCATTTTCTTGTCACATTTTCATCAAGCAGAGGACTGAAAGCCCACTTCAGTCTGTCAGACTTCAGTGCAGTAAATCTACTCTCTGCGAATTTGAATTCAGCTGTTAAATAATGCAGAATCGGCCCTTTAATCTGCAGACAGCCAGAGCACCGTCCTCACGGGGCCTTTGGGAGACTTTGATTCTGCTTCTTTCTTTCAGCCAAAGTAAAACCCGAGACCACAACTCGGCTTAAACTGGCAGTTTTCTGCTTAAAAGATGTTGTTTTTCTGCCCACTTTTACTCTTGGTTCATCATTTATCACAGTTAAGGCAAAGAGAAGCTAACAGAACGGCGTCCATCTGCAACTCAGAGTGGGACCACGAAGTATAGACAAAAACAGCTGATGCTCCATACAGCCTTATCAATTATTACTTGTTTTTAATATTAATATTTGAGGATTTCCCCCCCCCCCCCCACAAATGCAGTGATGGGAACCACAAAACACAGCATGACTGTCTCCACATTTAGTTTAATATTTTATTTTATTGGTGTGTCTGTCGCCCGAGTGTTTTTTTTTTTTTGTTTTTGAGAAAAGTTTCTTTAAGCGTTGTTATGAAAGGTCTTTAAAAAAAATTGTATCTGGTTTAGGTTAATTAGTAAAGCAGAACCTTTTTATTTTGAAAGAAATGTGTGAGGTTTATTTTGAAAGGTTTGAACAGTTCAAAAGGTTTTAATGACCAGCTTAGTTTGATTAGTTTTGTGAACATTACTTTTTTCAATAATTCCTACCTAAGAAATTCAGGAGCTTTTATTTTGTATTTGACTCTTTTTAAACTTGTAACATTACTTTAAAAAGAGGAGGACTCTTATTTTGAAGAGGATCTGTCATCTGTACTGTCAAAGTCCATTTTTAAACTTCTCTTGTATATCTGGACAATAGGCGTGAGACTGAGAAGCCCTTCTCCTTCTCAGAAAGTTTAGCTTTATCTCCGTAGAAACATACATCTACCACCGTGCTTGACAGCTGGTTTTAAGCCGAAGGTCCAGTTCTTAAGTGTCACTTTTCTGCAGCTTTGGGATTCATCCTTACTCCAACACACCTGAACCAAATGAATGGTAGATGACCAGGCCTAGAAGGTGGTCCAGCCTTTTGATTCAGGTGTGTTAGAGCAGGGATGCATCCACAAGCTGCAGGAGAGTGGCCCTCGAGGACCGGAGTTACTGACCCCCGGTTTAAGGTGTTTGGTTTTCATCTAAACGTGATTCTGTGCATCATAACCAACCACCTCTCCAGAGGTCCTGTGCTTCACTCGGATGCAGATTTGCAGACCTACATCGTGCTGCCAGAGTTTCATCAGAGAGAAGAGGCTTTTTTCCTTTAGCCCTCCCAAATAAGCCGTAGTTGTTCATTGTTTTTCTCCTCCGTTTCTGTGTGTGCTGCCATGAACTTTAACACTTGACTTGTTAACTTCTGCTGGCAGTGCTGCACATGAGACCTGCTCTCACAGTCAACGTGAAATATTGAAAAGGGCATGTTCTAGCTATAGCACAACGTGCTGCGAGGGAGGGATGTGCTGGATGTGTCATCATGGTGGGGTCTTATTTCTGTGGATGGAGAGAACTTCATGATGAATTGTTGACTGATGTTTAATTTATGCAACGCAGCAGCTGTGGCTCAAGACTAATTTAACTTGACCTTGTAGGGTCTGAGGTGGAGCTCTTGCATTTCTGTCATTGTTGAAAATACCTTTTTGACCTTAACCAGATCACCATATCTTTTACGCTTGGCATTGCGTATGTTTTAGAGAAGCTTCCCCCTAAAAGCAGGAAGGTTGTACTTTAGTTTTTCGTTTATAAATAAAAGATCAGTGACTTTGGTTTACAACAATTTTAATTTTTAGACTTTTGTTCATTTTCTTTTTTTTCTGGGTTGAGGCGTTGAATGTTTGGGCAATTATTCCTCTGGTTCTGGACGCTGTGCAGCTGGAAGGATTTTTGCTCTTACTTTTTGTTGTTATGATGTGTAACCGTGGCAATGCGTGGTATTGTTTTAACAACAGGGAGAGGCTGATTGGCATCTTGAAAACTCAAATAATACCTGAACTATGACCCCCAAATCCCAGAGGAGTTGAAAAAGAGGCTTAATGGATGCAGAGCAGAAACAAAGAGCAGAGAGAAGTAGGAGAAAGTTCAAACCATCTCTTCCAAAGATCACATCCCCGACTCCAACGTCTCTCTGCCTGGCTTTCTAACCATACGGCCAGACAGAGATTTAAACAGGACTGGCAAAAGCAAATGAGGAGGATTAGCAGTGCTTGCTAAAAACTGATGGTGTCTTCCAGGAGACATTGCTATGGAATATTGTCTCAGCTGGACAGATATTGAGCTGTTAGCATGCCATGACAGTCATGCGATGGCATGAACCAGCAACAGCCTTCAGTCAGAGGCCTCTTCTGATTCGTTGCAACGCTGACTGCTACTGGAGATCCTTCCTGCCCGACTCGTTGAAGATGCAGAAATCATTTGAGTTATGACATTTAATTTCCCTTTGGAGTGAATAAGGGATTTTTGAATTGAACTGAATTATGTCTTGATATGTTAAAACCCAACTGGAAGAGGATGTACTTACTTTTTTATACCATGACTATAGCGGTACTTTATCAGCTTCATCAAACTCAACCGTAGCCTTCACTGCTGGACAACGAGCCATCAGGTGACAAACGGAGCAAAGGCCAAGAGCTTGCTAATAGGATTCCTACCTTTAAGCCAAGCGCAAACACCCACCCACCCACACACACAAACAGGCTTTATTATCTGCCTGCTTTATTCTGAGAAGAACCGATTTAAAATGTAAATCCTTCATGCTGAGCCGCAGCCAGGTCCAACACCATCCGTGCCCAGCAAATAAACAGTTTATCTAACAGATTCTTAGATTTCTGGTTTGGGTAAACCGATGCCTCCACGAAAGCACGAGCCTGTGTTTGGAAAATGATTTCCAGCTGCCGTCACCATGTTTTCTCTTCACAGATGAGCAAAGGGAAAAGCAGAAGGGCAGTTCTGTCGTGCAGCAAAGGCCCGACTCCTGGATGTAAAGGTTAAGAGACGTAAAATCAGCTGCAGATTTTACGTTTGTGCTCCTTCTCATGGAAGCTTAGGGAGACCTGGCCGAGACTACAGATTAAGCGCTTAATGTGCAGGATAAAGAAAAAAAAAGTTTTCTCAAGGCAAAAAAGGCCTCCGGTGAAGATGAGCGTCGTGACAGACTTGTTCAGCAGCAGTGGGTTTTCATGGCTGGAACAAAGCCAAAACACAGCTGACGCACACATGCATGGGGGGGGGGGCAAACACAAACAAACACAATCCTATCATTTTAAACTACTTACCGTAAATGTATTTTATTTGATCACATCTACTCGAACACAAACGGGCTGCATCCAATCACTGTAAACTGCTTAACTTCACACGCATTTAACTCTGTTAAACTGTGAACTACACACATCCAGGAAAACCGAAGAAGATGAAGCCAGGGTGGAATAAGCTGGGACGGAAACTGTGAGATCTTCCTAAAAAAACCTCCGCTTACACTCTGAGCTGTTCTTCCTTTTCTTTATCAGACTTCAAAGAAATGTTAATCTTGTATTTTTAGCCAACTGGTTTTACCAGGCAGATGTGACTTTATCTGGATGAAGTTGCAGCCACTCTTCGTTCCAAAGTTTCTACGTTTCTTTCAGGGTTGCAGATGTTTGTTTCTGCACAGCGCCCTCATCACAGCATTTCACTATGCTGAGGCCTGAACTTTGACTAGGCCTTTCCAGCACCTTGATTCTTTCCTTTTTCAGCCATTCTGTTAAAGATTTGCAGCTGGGGTTGGGATCATTGTCCTACCCTTGTCCTCAGGGCCTACAGTCCTGCATGTTTTAGATGTGTCACTGCTCCAGACCAACTGATTCAAATGATTGCGTTACCTCCAATTGCTGCAGAGGCCTGTTAATCAGCCAGTCCTTTAAGCCAGGTGTGCAGGAGCAGGGAAACACCTAAAACAATAGCAATGGTAAAAAAACAAAGAATGCAAGGTGCCCAAATCATCAACCTTCCACTACCATGCTTAAGAGTTGGTATCGGGTGGTTGTGCTGATCTCTCCAAACATGCTGCTGTGGGTTATGACCAAGCATCGCAACTTTGGTCTGATCTGGTAAAAAAAAACACAACATAAACACATTATTCCAGAAGATGTTGCAAATATAAGTTGTGGTGATGTTTTTAGAGAAAAGACGCTTTCTCCTTCAACCCTTCCAGGCAAGCTTTACCTGTTCATTCTGTTTCTAATGGTGCCATCTCTAATTTTAACATTCGTCATGCTAACTGAGGCCTGTAGAGTCTCATATGGAGCTCCTGGGTTTTTATTTCTCTGTGCATTATAATCTTAGGATGTCGACTCCCAGAAGATTGGCAGCTGCTTTAAATGTTTCCATCTTGAGAACAATTTTTGTCTGTGTTGAAATAGAATAGAAATATCTTTTACAGTGCCACGTTGGGGAAGTTCAGTCATAGCAGCAGCAAAGTGACAGGTTCACACAAAGATTAAAATATATATAAAAAACTAGTAAGAATACCATAATGCACAGTTGTACTGTTGTCTACATTCTTTTGTCTTGTCAACTATTTTTAGAGCCTCTCTTTGGATTCTCCTCCGGAAAGAACAACCATGGTTCTGGTTCTGGTCAGCTGGTCTCTTAATGCTAATAATAATTTTTTTTCCTGGAGAACGGCTAAAAGGGAGAGCCGAGTTGTTCCGATGGAACATCGTGGAAGATCTTGTGTCTCTCGCTTTTGACCATCGAGGACGTTGGAATCATTTATATAATTGGATTCATGATAACCAAATATCTGCTGATTATCGCAGGTGGATTTTCTGAGGTATCGTAAACTTCAAGCTTAAAGGAGACATCAGCTGTTACTAAAGTGAATAACTACTCCCTATCATAGTCTTTCACGCCTTTTAAAAGAAATTCTAGTCCCAAAATTTTTTTTTTAAAGGTGCTTTTCTGACCCGTTCAGTAAAAGCCGTATTGTCTCGCGAGAGTGCACGCGATATTTCGCCGTTCCTGGGTGTTCATTATAATAATGCAAATGAGGATTGCGTTGATTGGTCGTAGGAAGGAAGGGGGATGACGCTCCACTGTAACACTCTCCAAAAAACAACAACATGGCTCACGTTATGAATGAACCCGACCTCGCAGCGACCTACGGAATCCAACCGTTTATGAACGAGCCCGACTCCGAACCAGAGCTGGAAAGTGGAGATGTCGAACAGATGGAAGGAGGTCTACAGCGAGATGTATCGGAATGGTAAAGGCAACCATTTGATCAATAACGTGATAAAACGCTTGTTGTTAGTATCTACAAAATAGGTTTGCCTTCTTATAAAGTCGATTATCACAATAACAGCGATGTAGTCTTCTTCAGTAATGGCGGCGGGGCTCGGCTGAATGTGAGAGGGGCGGGGCGAGCTCCAGCAGCATTGGTCTGCTATGTTCATAAATGGTCAAATCCTGCCGTTTTGAGGTAAAACAGGCACAGAAATGAAAAACCACGTTTTTGAGAGCGCATGCACGTGAAGCGCACGTGGGGTGGTTAGAGAAGCCAATGGTAAACAAATGTTGCACTTTTGAATATTGGCTTACTGCCCAGTGTAAAATCATTAGGAAACCATACTATACATGCTTCCACATGGAAAAAAATGAAAATTTCAGGTGATGACCCCTTTAAAGGCAGCAATTGGCAGGCTGCCTGGGCTACAGGAAGGTTGCTGTGCTTGTCAACACTCAGACTATTTGCGATGTGCGAGCAGAATTGGACTTGTTTCGCTGCGTGGGTAATAACTTGGAGAAGTTCTCAGCCGGCTGGCAGTTAATCTGACCCACAATTTGACCATTTGGACTGAACTCGGACCACTGATAGACTCTAAGGCAAGAGAAAAAGTGATCTTCACCTGTCTCTAAAACAGTTTCTTATCTACTGGAATTCGACTCCCTGGTCTTGGTAAACTCCCTTGGATGCACCAGACACAGACTCACACCTACAGTTTATTCAGAAAGACCTCCTGTTTCCATCTATCTATTTCTATCTGCTAAAGGGGCACTGGTAAAGCCAGCTGCTACCCCGGTCTTCCAAATCCTGTATTGTTTTCATGTTTGTGTTTGTATGACCTTGGATTGGTTGCACTTGAAACTGAATTTCCCCACAGGGATTATTAAAGTATCTCTTATTCTTATTCTTAAAAATACCGTGCATTTATTAAAAATAGCATACTCTGATTAAAGAAATGCGCAACCCAGCAGGATAATTTAAAAACATTTACCCAAAGTGCATGTGTATTTGCAATAAAAACCAACAGACTAAAAATTTAATTCTACAAACAGAGATGTGCAAAAACTGCAGAAATGTTGTTTGGAATGACAAAAACACAGCAAATTTCTGGGATGTAAGAAAACATCGATATGCCGATATACTGCGATATTTTATGTCACGATATTGTATCAATATTCAAAAGCAATCCTTCGATTTTTATTTTACTTTTTAGAATTTGAATGGAACCATTAATGACAACAGTAATTTTTGTAGTAAAATTAAAAGTATGACTGGAAGTTGGTGGCGGTTTTCACCTTCTTTGTTCCAGTGGATCAACTAGATCTAGTAATTAAACTTGATTTGTTAAGAATGAAACACGTTGGAGTGTTTAGAATGCTGTGACGGTTTTTCTACAGTTAAATTAATGCCTTTTCCACACGTAGCCGGGTATCTCACAAATTGAAGATATTTTTCTACGATTTGGCCCGTCATCCACACGAAAACGCAGATTTTCAGCACCGGAAAAACCCGAATCTTTCTAGAAACTACGGCCAAAGTCAAGATCTGCGTTTTCTCCGTTTTAAGCGTTTGCGTGTGGACAGAAATAACCAGAGTTTCGGGCTCTGCAATGTCTTTTTCCGTGACAAAAATGTTCCAAAATCCCATGTGCGACCTGTTTAAACTCAGAAACAGCATTTATGCCCTCAGAGCTGTGCAGGAATTATCGATTGTCCTAACGCTTTTTACTTGCTTGTTTTTACAATCTCAATTACTGCTGTATGTAGAAGTTAGAAAGTAACTCTGAGTGGATAGGATTTGGGGGAACTACTGCCCCCTACAGATTTGGCATGTCTATGAATGTGCTTAACAACGAACTTATGCGGTTAGGTGTGGAGTTTTTCGTTTTTTTTAAAGGAGGTGGTGAGAATATTCGTTTTTTTTAAACCCCGGCTACGCGTGTACATGGTCTAAGCTTTACAAAATCACAATATATAGTCTTAGTCATAGTAGTGCAATACATCGTATTGACCTCCCTGTATTGTGGCCCCCTTGAAACCCAGCAGATAAATGTAGCTTATTTTTGTGAGAAAATGCCTTCTGTGTTGTATTTCACATCCTGTTCCTAATAAAAGATGGGCGTATGCGACCAGAGCTACCTCCTGATCTCGCATCATCCATCTGTGTCCCTTTGATACCCACCCCCGTCCTCTCTCTCCTTCGTGCTTCGTAAAACGAATCAAATATGGTTCATCTGTGATCCATTAAAGGTGTTTTTAGGAGCAGACAGAGTAAGAGCACCGTTATATAATATTAAAATTCAGCCTTCAGCTTCAAGCCCAGGCCAATATTAAATTACCCTATAGGCGAAATCTCCAGGAAGTCAGTTGCTTTGCTTTGCTGAGCCATATCATATAATAATAATGCATAATTTCAATTCTTAAAAACTGAAGTCTACGACTCCTGCTGCTGATCTTTATATCATTAGAAGTCTGCAGTTGTGGGACTCTGAAACATTTTCCAAGCTCGACTAATTACCTCATTAGGAAAAGCTTCAAACAAGTTAATCAGGCACTGAGGGAGCAGACAGTTTTAATGGGTCCTGACAACTCTAACTGGTTTTCTATTCTCCTCTTCCTCGTCGGTTGTTGCTACTATGCCAGTCCGTACCCTTAGGAATCGCTGGTTTATCTTTACCTCGTACTGCTCCTTTCTTCATGCCGAGCTCACACATGGAGATCGCTCAGAATAAAAAGTGGACAGGCACCATCACTGATTACAGGGCAACACGTGGTTTATCACACGTTCAGCTGTTTCCAAAACAGAAAGTGTGTGTTGGTAACTTGTAACACTAGGCAACTTGGAGACAGGGCCTCATGTCTGGAACCCAGACCCAAGTCCCATCAGGACTCGACTCGGACTCGAGGTCTAGGACCCAAACCTCCTGAACAAGTCGCATAAGTGCAAGTTGTGGTAGAAAATACAAATCACTGGCTGCTATGTGGTAACCACCAAAGGTAGGAATTAACTAGTTACATTTAATTGAGTAACCTTTTTGGGAAAATTTACTTTTAAGAATAACTTTGCAATGCCATACTTTTTACTTATACTTGAGTAATGTTTATATGAAGTATCGCTTTTCTTACTCGAGTCAAATTTCTGTATACTCTACCCACTGTGAGTAAATTCACTGAATGAAGAACAAACATATTTTAACCAAAAATACACCAGACACAGACTCACACCTACAGTTTATTCAAAAAGACCTCCTGTTTCTACACAAGCTTTGGTTTTCTTATGCAACTTTCTGTTAGCTTGTTGTTGCATTTTGAGGTCAAGTGAATATACAGTAAACACCATAAATTCTCACTGGAAGTACTTTTTACCTTGTTCTAAGATATATTTATTCATTTCATACTGTAGAGAATTGGTATTATGGTAAAAAAAAAATGTGACTTAGAAAAATGTTTCTTCTGCCTAAAATGTGTCCTTCTGTAATTATGTTATTTATTTGTATTTTATTTTTCATTTTAGTCTTTGAGATACCCAAATTTCCCAAAACTTATATAATTTTAGTATAATTTTGTCTGCCTGATATCATTTTAGAAATCTTAAATCAAATGTTACTCAATATTCTAGCCTTTTTACCAAGTACTTTTTTACTCTTGCTCGAGTGATTTTAAAAAAAATTTTATACGGCTACTTTTACTTGACTAAAAATATGTTGAAGTAGTGCTACTCTTACTTGAGTACATTTTTTGGGTACTCTACACACCTTTTGGGAACCACACACATATTCAATTCAGTTTATTTATATAGCGCCAATTCACAACAGATGTCATCTCAAGGCACTTAACAAGAAGTCATTTCAATACATTTATACAAACATTCCAATCAGTTAAAAAGTTTCCTGTTTAAGGAATCCCAGCAGATTGCGTCAGTCATTGGCGTGAGGTTGGGCCCCGTTGATGCAGACTTTCCAACCACAACAATCCTTCAGCAATCCCTCATACTGAGCAAGCATGTAGCGACGGTGGAGAGGAAAAACTCCCCTTTAACAGGAAGAAACCTCCAACAGAACCAGGCTCAGTAGGAGCGGCCATCTGCCACGACCGTCTGGGGGTTTGAGAAGACAGAGCAGAGACACAGAAGGAACAGAAGATCTGATATAAGAGAACTTTCTATGTTACAGAAAGTAAAAAGTTAATAACAGGACACAGTGGATGTTCAGCCACTGGGAGCATCATCCCAGTCGATGCCCCTCGTCCAACAGGGCATTGCAGCCAAGCAGGATACCAGAACAGGTGTATCTTCTATGGAGAGAAAAACACTGAGAGAAAACAAAGTTAACAGTCGAAATAACAAAGTACTGTAATACAACTGGAGAGTAGTAGGAGAAAAGGAAGTAGCAGAGTGAAGAAAATTGGTAAGTCTGTCCTCCAGCAGTCTAAGCCTATAGCAGCATAACTACAGAGATAGCTCAGGATGACCTAAGCCACTCTAACTATAAGCTTTATCAAAAAGGAAAGTTTTAAGCCTGGCCTTAAAAGTAAACAGAGTGTCTGCCTCACGGACTAAAGCTGGGAGCTGGTTCCACAGGAGAGGAGCCTGATAACTAAAAGATCTGCCTCCCATTCTACTTTTAGAGATCCTAGGAACTACAAGTAAACCTGCAGTCTGAGAGCGAAGGGCTCTGTGCGTTGGTGGCAGTTTTTCCGAACAGCTCCCTCACACCCAGCAAATTATAGCTTGAAGACGCCAACAGAACCACGTGATGTGCAATAAAATCAAAGATGAAATCCTGAGGTTACCAATTCAGACTTCATCTGCTCCACTACCATGCATTGAGATCCTGTCTATAAAGACTGCAAGTAGGACCCAAGACTAGGAGCGGCGTTGAAGGGGTAGTTAGAGCGAGTTCTTTAGCTGGAAATAGGAGTCAGGGAGACAGATAATAAAGTTCAACATTTAACAATTAAAAGCAAAAATGCACCATATTTTACATGCATAGGTCACTTGGTTTAGACTCATCTACTTGCAGTCATCCTAAAAAAGACGTCTGTCTTAGCAATATGCAATGTTGTAAACGAAAATGTGCGACCATTTAATTGGCTAGTTGGGGGTAATGCATTATTTAAGATTCAACAACCCCCTGCCGGGTCTCGGGTTTCAATCCCCCGGTTTTGATCCACCCTCTCAAAGCTCACCTTTCAGGACGGCCTCTGGACAGCTCTCTGAAAGGACATAGCTAGTACCTCGCTGTGATGTCTCCTCATTTGACCAGCTGTATAAACAAGTCTAATCTTGTTCACATTCTTAACTGAGTTCTATCTTCTCCTCCTTAATGTACAACAACACCCCTATGGCGTTTCTGGCAAACCTGTGGTTACACAGAGCTATAAAAGCTTTTAGTGAACAAACACCAGAAGTATATGGGGTCCCATTTGTAAAGTTACACTGTCAAACGTTGACAGCAATAATTTGGGTTATTTAGCCTGTGATAAGAGAAATAAATGGGGGATTATTTTTCAAAGTCATATTTGCATCCATGTTATTTACTCATGTATAAAAATTTCAAACTAAATATTTAGTTAGAAAGCTAAATGTTTAGTTTACAATTAAAATATTTAGTTCCAAACTAAATACTTAGTAGGCTACACAAAGTAAAGCTATATATATAGTTTAAAAATAAATATTTAGCTAAAAAGCTAAACTGGTTAACTAAATATTACTAAATAATACTAAATGTCAAACTATAAATTAAACTCGGAGCTAAATATTTGGCTAATATGCAAATTTACTGTAAATGGACTTCCAAATTAAAAGCTGGGTCTTGCAAACCTTTATATAAACTGCTAGTAAGACTAAACGTCACTTCTTTATCATAGTTTATTTTCCTCTCGACATTTCCAACAGTTCAGCTTAAAACATAGGATAACCTGTTCTAACGGCAATAAAGACGTTTAGCGATGGATTTACAGCAACAGTGCAATGTTAGAAATTACCAGCATTTCACAATAATTAACTGTATTATTTTACAGTAAATTATTGTAATTAAGTGTCCCTGTAATATCACAATGAATACCTGTAAAAACTACAGTATCCTTGGATTTTACAGCATTTTGCTGTTATTTTACAGTAAAATCTTGCAATCTAAAACCTGCTGTTATATCACAAGGTCTGTAATATCACAGCAACACAGTAAAAAAAACCGCAAGACTTTCACAGCATTAAACAGTATAATTACAGTAAAATACTGTATTGAAATATGCCGTGGGAAGTCACATGACATAACCGACTACTGTTTTGAACTGAAGGCGCCATTTCCCTCTTCTCTTCTGGGCTGAATGGAGAAGGTGAGCAGCATGCATTTTTGCAGCACTTACATCCATGTTATTTTAATATGATAATTGACTTTCAAATGAACGTTTATCGCATGACACAGTTCATATTTTGTTAGCAAGTGCCCGAAATTGTTGAAAGTTCTCTTACAGCATTTGCTAATAGTAGTAATGGTAGTAATGACGTGAGTTTCGCTATAATTTTTCATGTCATTATTTACTGTTTAGACAAATCTAGTGTTTTTAAAGTTTGTAAAACAAATTATGGGAAAAACATGACTATTTTTGTAATTAGTCGATGTTTTCATAGATTAGCTGGGCTAACTGTTAGCTGTTTAACCTCAATAACTTAGTGAGTCAAACGGCCCATTAAAACTATTTGTCCAGCGAAGATCTTAGCTAATCTCATCGAGGCGAAGCCATGGAGAAACCCGCTTAAACAGGATTACAGGCGCGGAGTTACAAAAATAAAACTTCCGCTACACTTTCCAAATAAAAGCACGGAGTAATTTAGCGGGTAAAAACTCCTCTAAGCTTTGCTGTATGTGGGAAATAAGTTGGTCTACGAACCCAGGGACGTATTTTACGAGGATTATATATAAGAAAGAAGGAATTTGACTGTTTTAGGACCATATAGCGACTGTTTTTGGGGGTAAGTCAATAAAGAGAGTTTGATGCTTGAAGTTGATGTAAGATTTTTTTTTAATTCAAATATTTAAAATGCTAAATGAGTGATTACATTATCAACATTTACTTTGCATGATTTACTACCTTATCCTAAATCCATGCTATTGTGTGTTACTACAGCCATGTGCCACTGCTGCAGATGTCAATACTGCAGAACTCCCCAGCACCACCTGCTTGATCATTCAAGGTAATGTTACTTTGATCTAGTATCGACATTTCTAACGCATTGTTTTGTTTTCATTTTAGAAATCTACATGACTACAATACATAATTATAATAAGAATTACATTTGTATAGCCCTTTGTATCTGAAGCAGATCACAAAGTGCTCATTCATAATGTTGTATCTGTTCATTTCAGGTAACATGATGAAGCCCTCTGGGTGGCTTATATCCATCGAGGGACATGTTGTGATGGGCCCACACCCTTTTTACACAGAGTAGCTGCTTTCTTCAGCAGCTATTACGTCTTCAAAATTGAGTATCCTGCTGCTGGATCGTCAACGCTGGAGTTCATTTATAGGTATTTTATAAAGATCACATTTAATCTTGTAATTCACATTATAGTACAGACTTCCAACTCAATGATTGTCTTGAGACGCATTTCAGTGGCAGCGCACATTGATATGGCCTCTCATAGTAGAAAATCAACCACTTTGTTGACAAGTTTGGATTATAAATCTATTAGGGTTTGGTGTGGGGGGAAAAAGCACAGGTGAACATCTGGATAAATGCTGCCTGCAATACATACTGTAAGTCTATTTAAAACTGAAACTATCTTTATTTATTAACAGGTGCTTCCTGGCCATCAAGCCTGAAAGAGACTCAAAGACCAAGAAGCGGGCAACAATGAACCCTCATGTGAGCACGCTTTTGAAGAAACTTATTGACTTTGAGTGGGCATCATAGTTTTTTTTTTGCAGCAGTAGTTGTTAGGCTCAGTTTTGAGTAGCCTAGTTCTTTAAAAAAAAAAAAGTAAGACAACTTTGCACTACAAGATTTTGACACAATGCTGTTGCGTGTGGACTCATAATGTTTGAACCTGAGAGGGAGCGCCTGACCCCTTTACGACATCCCTTCATCGCTGTCTCCCTTCCTCTCTTATCTTGCTGTGAAGGCCTCATTCCCACCCTGTCCATTACTGTTATTGTGACACAGCTAGTTGAATGGTTAAATTGTGAGACAGGTTGTTGAATTGCAAGTTTGCACATTTTCTCTGCATTTCCTCCATTTTAAGATAGCTTTTATGACTAGAAAAGTTGAATTTATTGAATTCTTTAAGTTCTTGGCATCTGCTGTACATTGAAAAATATTCATTTGTTAATAAATATGCCATTGGGCTAACATTGACTTTACCTCAGAGTTGTTTGTTGTACAATGATTGTAAATTCACAATAAATTACTGGACAATTTTAGAATGACTTCCACAGTATACATTGTAAATTCAACGTAAATTGTTAACTTGTACATCACTTTCACAGTACATACTGTAAAAGTACAGGGCCTTGTTGTAATGATATACAGCAAAAGGCTGTAATTCCCCAGTAATTTACTGTAATATCACAGTAATTGCTTTGTCAATGAAGCTGTAAAGTTACAGTATACAGTTGTGCTTTTACAACAATGCATTGTAATATTACATATAAAATCACAGGAAATTGCTGTGAGTATTTCAGTTATTTACTGTAATCCTTACTGTGAAAGTCATGCAAAACCTATCCAGTAATTTACTGTAAATTCACAACGAAAAAGTTTACAGTGTGACTGCACCAGAAACAGAAGTTTATATAGAGGTTCGCGAGACCCAGCATTTATTTTAATGGTCCATTTCTGCTTATCGACAAGTAAATTTGCATTTTAGCTAAATATTTAATTTGTAAACTAAATATTAATGTCATGGTTTGAGGTTAAGGAGGACCCAAATGCAGCGAAGTACAAAATAAGGAGGATTTAATGAAAACAAGGAACATGAACTTACAGAACTCAGGCAGGTATATAATGCGGCAAACGGGGAAACAGGAACCAGACGGGCAACAAGGAAGGCAGGGACCAGGCGGGGAAGAAAGACGGCAGGGAAGCGAGGGACCAAACAGGAAGGAATGACGACGAACCAGCGAGTTGTGACTGAATGAGAACCGAATTTATACTGAGGAGGAGAGTGAAGAGTGGAGCAGAGAAGGAGCAGGACTAATTAAGGGAAGCGGTTGCAGCTGACGGGGAGTGAGCAGGTGGAAGTGATTAGCAGCTGGGATGGAAGGAAGAATGGCTAGGAGACAGAAGACTCTAAAGAAACTAGAAAGGATTCTTAAGAAACTATCTAAGGGAAACGTAAGGACACGCTGGAGAACAGAAGGAGGAATTAAGTAAAGAGATAAAGGAAACACAAATGGGAAGGTGGACATAGACAAAGGTGAAAAACATCTACAGAACCCAGGGAGTGCCAGAATACAAAAATATAATTACACTGAAGGAAAACTACTAACTTAAGACACAAACAGGAGGAGCAACACAAGAGGGCACCTTGGGGTAAAAAGGGGAAGAAAACCAAGTGGAAGGAAAAACTCAAATTTGCTACACAAAAATCCAAAGACCATGACAATTAAGTATGCTAAATACATTTTTTGTTTGAAACTGTGACAGAAATGCTGTAAACAAAGAATGCTTTCATAAATAAAAATAATAATTGTTTATTTTCTAAATCTAAATCAAATCAATATTTGGTATTACTACCTTTTGACTTCAAACCAGCATCAATTATTGTAGGTACACTTGCACAAAGTCAGGGATTTTGTAGGATTATAGTCGGGTGTATGATCAACCAATTATACCAAACAGGTGCTAATGATCATCAATGTCACACGTAGGTTGAAACACAGACATTAACTGAAACAGAAATAGCTGTAGGAGGCTTAAAACTGGGCGAGGAACCGCCAAACTCTGCTACCTGTAAGGTTGCTGTAAGGCTGTGGAAGATGGTTTCATTTCATGGCAAGATTGAGCACAGCAACAAGACACAAGGTAGTTATAATGCATCAGCAAGGTTTGTTCCAGACAAAGATTTCAAAGCAGACTGGGGTTTCTAGATGTGCTGTTCAAGCTCTTTTGAAGAACCACAAAGAAATGGGCAATGTTGAGGTTCGTAGACACAGTGGTCGGCCAAGGAAACGTGGTGCAGCAGATGAAAGACACATCAAGCTTATTACCCTTTGAAATCAGAAGATGTCCAGCAGTGCCATCAGCTCAGAACTAGCAGAAGCCAGTAGGACCCAGGAACACCCATCTACTGTCTGGAGAAGTCTGGCCAGAAGTGGTCTTAATGGAAGAGTTGCAGCCAAAAAGCCAAACCTCCGACGTGGAAACAAGGCCAAGCGACTTAAATATGCATGAAAACATAGGAACTGTGGTGCAGAACAATGGCAGCAGGTGCTCTGGATTGATGAGTCAAAAATTAGAAATATTTGGATGCTGCAGAAGGCAGTTTGTTCGTCGTTGGGCTGGAGAGCGGTACAATAATGAGTGTCTGCAGGCAACAGTGAAGCACGGTGGAGGTTCCTTGAATGTTTGGGGCTACATTTCTGCAAATGGAGTTAAAGATTTGATCAGGATTAATGGTGTTCTCAATGCTGATAAATACAGGCAGATACTTATAAATCATGTAATACCATCAGGGAGGCGTATGATTGGCCCCAAACTTATTCTGCAGCAGGACAACGACCCCAAACATACAGCCAAAGTCATTAAGAACTATCTTCAGTGTAAAGAAGAACAGGAAGTGATGGTATGACCCCCACAGAGCCCTGATCTCAACATCATGGAGTGAGTCTGGGATTACATGAAGAGACGGAAGGATGTGAAGAAGCCTACATCCACAGATCTGTGGTTAGTTCTCCAAGATGTTTGGAACAATCTACCAGCCGAGTTCCTTCAAAAACTGTGTGCAAGTGAACCTAGAAGAATTGATGCTGTTCTGAAGGCAAAGGGTCGTCACACCAAACATTGATTTGATTTAGATTTCTCTTTTGTTCATGCGCTGCATTTTGTTGATTGCTGGAAATAAATGATCAGTACTATCATTTTTCGAAAACATTCTTTGTTTACAGCATTTTTTCTCACCTGCCTAAAACTTTTGCACAGTCTTGTATGTTCTAAATCCCAGTAAATGACTGTCTGCATTATAATGTTAAGCTGCACACACAACTTAAACCGTTAGGGCTGTAATAAAGCAGTAAGCCTTGTAACAAGAGAAAGTGAAATAGCATCTACCATTTTGCAGTAATAGGTGATGAGTAGATCAGTTGCTACATTTTAAAGTTTAAACCCAACAGGGTCCATTGTGTAAGGTGCTGAGAAATAAAAATACATCACCTGTTTCACTCTTATTGCAGTCATTATCATTCCTGCAGTGTAGATGAGTTCATTTTTAAAAGCCCTTCCAGATGGCTCATTAACCATTTAACGCTTGCATGCCTCACGGCCTTTGATCCTTTTCAGGTTTGGTGCAATTTCAGTGAATTCAGTGCGGTTAAACTTTTATTAGCCACAGCGTGGGCTTCACCTGTATCGCAGAACTGCAGAAATAACTCCTGATATTCTCAGTTTCTGTTTGATGCAAATGCACCGAGTCCGTTCATAGAGTAAAACGGCTTGAAAAAGCATCTCAAGTCTAAAGGAAACAATTTAAAGACCTTAAGACAGTCTAGAAAACTCTTGATCCAATCTGGGTACTTTCTGGTGAACCTAATAAGTCCCGATGGGACAGTCCTCAGAGCCATCAGTCTTATTGTCCATTCTTTCAGGATTGTTCTTTGCTGTTCTGATCCTCACCTGGAACCTGGTGTTCAGAGAGTCATCAGGAATCTTCTTATCCCCGATGATCTGATTCAAAGCTTGAACTGAAGCGGCAGCTGGCAGACATTTCAGATTACCTCTGCTGATTTTAACAGCAGCTCTGCCGCCTCTGTCATTACAGAGATAATTCAGCGGAGCGATCCGAACCACAGGTTATGTTCCTGTCACAGATCTTCATGCATCCCTGAACAGTATCTTCCCATTAATGCGACGTAAGCTGTTGGCTCTGTTCCTAGAGTTCAGATGAAGCGAGTGTCATTTCTTCCTGCCTCGCTCCCGTTTTGTAAAGCAGGAGAAGTTCCCGGGGCTGCTGTCTGTCATGCTTTTACCTCACCTATCTGCTAGAAACCATCTCGCTTCTCCATCTCTGCTCCGCGTGAGAGAGCTCCCAGGGGAAGCAGGGACCCCGAAGAATTCCTCATGCTCTCTGTTCATGAAGCTTTTGACGTTAATCGACTCTCTCCTTGAAACTACAGAGATGCTGTGCAGCACCTCAGGATGTGCTCATGACTTCACTGTGGTTGAGTGAGCGTGACCTGAAACCTAGCGTCATATCCACCATGTTTTTATTTAATTTCAGCAGAAGCAGGGGAAACTAGTTGCAGATTTTCCTTGCAGGAATCGATGTTTCATTAATAACAAATTTGAAATCAGCTTATTTACGCGCACAGCTTGAACTTTGCTGAACTAAAATTGGCACAAAAAGGAAATAAATTTGTGAATGGTCTTTTTTTTCTTTCTTATAACAAATGCTTCTTGGAAATAAATCTTATCTTGTCGAGAAAATCTGTTTTGTTCCTCTTTAAATGTTGCCACAATGGAAAAGAAAATGCATTTGTGGGTTGAGTGGCAGAGTTTATTTTGTTTTGTCCCCCTGAAACACAACCACTGGTACTAGTAATGACTTTTAAGCACATTTCTTCTCATTCTTTTGTTTCTGTTGCAATTTGCAGTTCTCTTCTCTACCAGCAGTTTTGGAAAATCCCATAGAAATATAGATCAACACATGTGACTTGGTGGACTACTGACTCAATTCTGGAGAGTGTGTTGAGCAAATCCAACCCTGTTTGAAGCTCCCTACTTCCCAGCAGGAACACCATTCAAAGTGGAAACAGCTCAAAGAAAGTTGGACTTTACATGATTGAACTGTCAACAAACAACAGTTTTTACACAATCACAGTTTAGATTTGAAGGGTTTCCCACAAATTGTTCGTCTTACAGAGTGGCGTCACACTCTAGATTCTGACCTTAACTGAAACATTCAGCAACTTTCTGATTTAAACCACTTTCATGTCCTCAGGTTCATCTCCACATGTACATTTCATACATCAAAATGTAGCTATTTATGTCTACTTCCACCCAGGCTGTCTTCCACTGCTGTAGGACTTTCTTTGTTTTCTGCCAAATCAGCCCAGAGGTCACACCCAAGGTCTCATTCACTCCCATTATATTTCAGCTCTGAATTTTGCTTCCATAACGTCACTACAAGGGTTTCTTTAACCAGTCATATCTCCTTCATAGAACACTGTGAAATTAATGAATCCTCACACATTTATGTTATTTTCTATGAAAGTTTTGAGATTTTATAGAATAACTACATGATTTGATGCTTTTTATGAGGAAAAAAAAGGGCTTGCTTTGTAATGGCCCGTTCACACTGCCCAAAACGTCAACGCCCAGAATGGCAAGATTACATGTCCTCTAATTCCAGTCTACTCAACATCAACATCCCTTGAATCAGAACCAAACCTGGAGAAGCAGCTTTCAGTTTCTATGCTCCTTTAATCTGGAACAAACTTCCAGAAAACTGCAAAGCTGCTGAAACACTGAGTTCTATTAAATCACAACTAAAAACGAATCTGTTTAGAGCTGCCTTTAAGTAATGCTTTGACGTATCATATGTTTTGTGTGTGCTTCTTGCTTTATTGCTGTTTTTACTTTATATGCTTTGTGTTTTACTGCTATGTTTATTTCACTACTTAATCATGTAAAGCGCCTTGAATTACCTTGTTGTTGAAAGTGTGCTATACAAATAAAACTGTCTTGCCTTGCCTATGGTTGAGGCCGTCAGAGTCTCCGCGGTGCTTTGTGTGCTTTGGCCGCTGCAATTTTTGAAACTTTTGCTGCTTTCCGAGCTTCAAAGCGGCAAAAGCCAGCAACGGCGTCCCCTGAGTGTCAACCAATCAGCGAGTCTTAATGTAGTGACATCACTACACGTTTCTTGAATGGAGCGGCTTTTTTATCCAAACCGGCGGTGATGCGCCCGACGACGATGTTGTCTCGCTTTATTTAGCAAATAAAGCCAAGCCACTCTCTCGATATAATCCGCCATTGTTAAAACAACAGAGGAAGCCCCCGCCTCTGTGCTCTTTTTTTTTGCTCAGCAAGTGGCGGGCTTTGCAAGCTTCAGGCTTAAAAATGTATAGGCTTCATACTAGTCGCTTTGTGAGCTTTTTGTGACGGTGACAAAGCGTGTGGTGTGAACGCGACATAAAATATGGATTTCTGAAAAAATAAAAATGGAAATTCGGACAAAATAAGGAAATCTCAAAGTCTTCTTAAAGACAGTTGCTCTCCACCGCTTTATGCAGATGCATAATTTTTTATATTGTCTTTTAATCCTTCTTTATAAGTGAAGAACCTGGGACTCATTTTTGATTCTGAGCTGACTTTAATCCCTCACATTAACAACATTACTAAAATAGGTTTTGTTATGGAAAGAAATGTATCTTCCCTTTATAGGAATGAGGCTGGAGTCTTCACAGGCGTTTTTCATATTTTATTACGGCCAGTCTTAAACATGAGCCCATCTGGGCCAACACTCGAACTCTTTCGCACCCAGATTCTTCTTTGCATCATCATCTCCAGTGGTTCCATAGTTGTCCCCAGAACAGAACAACCTTCTTTATCAGGTTGTTTAACCTTCTTAAATCCCAGGCTCTGATGCTGCTACCCCAACAGATGATGGCTGAAGAGATTACACTCTCCACAACAGACTTGTAGAAGATTTGCAGCATCTTGCTGTAAACCTTGAAGGACCTAAGCTTCCTCAAGAAGTAGTCTGCTCTGTCCCTTCTTGTAGACAGTTTCACTGTTCAGCTCCAGACCAGTCTGTTATCAAGGTGAACTCCGAGGTATTTATACTCCTCAACCACCTCCACTTGATGGATGGACGGATGGACATGATGGAAACAGTGTTTGACTTGTCCCTGTTTCTTCTGAAATCTACAATCATCTCCTTTGTTTTGTTCACATTCAAGGTGAGACGATTGTTTCCACACCATGTCACAAAGCGGTCCACCAGCTCTCTGTAGTCAGCTTCTTGTTCATGTCTGATACACCCGACAATTGCAGAGTCATCTAAGTATTTCTGCAGATGACAGGTCTCTGATTTGTACTGGAAGTCCGAGGTGTACAGAGTGAAAAAGAATGGTGAGAGTACGGTCCCCTGTGGTGCTCCTGTGCTGCTGACCACCTGGTTTGACACACAATTCTTCAGTCTCACAAACTGTGATCTGTTTGTCAGGTAGTCATTGATCCAGGCAATTGTTGAGGGCTCCACCTGTGTCTTCAGGAGTTTCTGACGAAGCAAATCAGGCTGAATTGTGTTAAATGCACTGGAGAAATCAAAGGACATGATCCTCACAGTGCTGCCTGCTTTGTCCAGATGACAGTGGGTTGGTTGAAGCAGGTGGATGATGGCATCTTCAACTCCAACTCCATGGCGATAAGCAAACTGCAGCGGATCCCGATATATTCTTGTTTGCTTATTCAGGTGGGCCAACAGGAGTCTCTCCAGGACCTTCATGATGTGGGATGTCAGGGTAACAGGTCTATAGTTATTGATGACTGATAGGTGAGTTCTCTTCGGTACTGGAAAAAGGCATGATGTCTTTCACAACACTGGTCAGAGGAGGGTGGGATGTCTGTTTGGCTGGGAACAGGAGAGGAGGATGCTGAGCTAGTTCCTGAACTGAACCTGTTGAAGAATGTGTTCAGTTCATTGGCTCTGTCCAGACTACCATCTATCCAATCCTTCCTGTCCTTAAAGCCTGTGATCTTTTTCATTTCTGACCAGACATCTCTGATATTGTTCCTCTGTAGTTTTTTCTCCAGCTTCTTCCTGTATGCCTCCTTGCTGTCTCTGATCTTGACCTTAAGTTGCTTCTGTATACTCCTCAATAATTCCCTGTCTCCCTCCCTGAAGGCTCTTTTTTTCTTGTTTAGCAGTTACTTCAGGTCACTGGTGATCCAGGGTTTATAATTAGGGAAGCATCTCATCGTTCTGGTGGGGATGATGCTGTCCACACAGAAGTTTATATAGGCAGTCACACACTCATTTATGACATTAATGTCCTCTCCATGTTCTTGGCAAAGAGTCATCCAGTTTGTGGTCTCAAAAACAACCATGCAGGGCTTCTTCAGCTTCATTTTCTCACAGTTCTTTTTGTCACAGATTGCCTATGAACAAGTGGTTTATATCCTGAGCAGAGAAAAATAAGATTGTGATCTTATTGTCCCAGAGGAGGTCTTGGTTTGGACTTGTATGCATCCTTTACATTTGCATAAAACAAATCCAAGGTCCTGTTTTCTCTTGTGGAGCATCTGACAAACTGTTGAAATGTTGGAAGTGTAGTAGAGAGCGAGGCATGATTAAAATCACCAGATATTGCCACAAATGCATTCAGGTGCTGGGTCTGTAGCTTAGCAACAAAGGAACTGATGACATCACATGCATCATCGGCAACGGCTGAAGGTAAAATGTAAACAACTGCCAAAATAACACTGATGAATTCTCTTGGTAAATAATATGGCTGAAAACTTACTGCCAAGAGTTCAACATCTGGGCTACAGAGACGACACTTCACAGTAACATGTCCTGGATGACACCATCTGTTGTTGACAAGCACTGCTACTCCACCACCTTTACTTTTCTTGCTCCTCTTCAGATCTCTATCTGCTCGTACAGTCAGGAAGCCTGGCAGACAGACGTTGGAGTCGGGGATATGATCCTGCAGCCACGTCTCAGTGAAACACATAACACTGCATTCCCGATACTCTGGCTGAGCCCTTGTGAGGGCTTGGAGTTCATCCATCTTGTTAGCCAGTGATCTCACGTTGCCCATTATGATCGATGGAAGAGATGATTTGAACTTCCTCTTTCTCTGTCTAATTTTTGCTTCTGCTCTGCATCCACGCCTCCTCCTTATCAACTCATCAGGTATTTGTGGCTTCAGGTGAGGTATTATTTCAGCTTTTGCAATAATAATCAGCTGCTACCGGCTGTAGACAACCTTGTTGCCATGGTTACGCATCATAAGTTATAAAATAGTGAAAAATGACTGGCAAAAATCCTTTCAGCTTGACAGCACCAAAAACTACAAAGTATACAGGTCCAAAAAATGCAATCTTCCTCAAGAAAACAGAGGAACCAACATCAGAAAAAAGCCAAAACTCAATATTTGGCCAACAGAGCCACTCCAACATGCAGCCACCCAGAGCAGCGCAATTCTAGAATGTATGCGGCCGGGATTCAAATCCAGGACCTTGTTGCTACAAGGCAATGGGGCTTGTTGTTGAGTCCTGTATGAAACGCCATTTTTGGGTAAAACTTTTAGTTATTGAGATATGGCTTTTATAATTATAACTATTATTGTACATTGAATAGTATATATGTGGATATAATACGCAGTTATATACATTGTACCTTATGTTTGCTTCAATGTAATGTTTTACTGTTATGTCTTGGAGATTGATGGGGAACCTGGTGAAGTATGTGAGGAAGTAAGTAAAACTTTATTTATATAGCACCTCTCAAGATAAAAATCACAAAGTGCTTTACAATAAAACACAACACAGGAGACAGAAAAACAAATAAAACTATTGACAAGCGAGTTTAAAAAAATGCGTTTTTAGCTGCTTTTTAAAAGAGATCGCAGAATCCACAGATCTTAGGCAGAGAGGAAGGGAGTTCCACAAGGAGGGGGCCACTGCTGCAAAGGCTCTGTCACCTTTTGTTGTGTTGTGAACTGGTCTGAGTGCAGGTGTGTTTACAATTACTTACAATTACTTTTAATTTTAGCTATTTAATGTTTGTTCTATACTGGTCTGTGTTTAAGGCTGCCTTCTGCTGCTAACCTGTAATAGAGGACCCCCATAAAAACGAGAAGATGCATATCATGGGGTTATTTCTCTTTTTTTTTTTTTACCAAATAAATAAATAAATAAATACCCAAAGTTATTTTGGTGGACATGGCTGTAGCAGAGGAAAGGTAATTTTTTGGGTTTAATTTACCACTTACCCTTAACTCATTTTTAAGTCCCTGCATCTGCATTTGACCTGGATTTTTGCTCCATCTCCTATGATAATGCTCATCTAAGACCTGTTTTAAGACCTCGTAGGAAGCACAAAATGTCTGCCGGGTGAAACCTGTAGATTAAAAAGCAGGACCTATTTCGATTCTGTGCAACAACTGGGCTCATTGAGACTCAAAGGCCTGGGAGGCTTACGCATGTTAAAAATACTCAATCCACGCATGGAAAGTTGGAGGGACCCAACTTCCGTTAGAGCTCGACCCAGATACAAAGAAGGGAAAAAACAAGGATATTCTGCTTGATCATTTCTTCATCCGGAGTGGAAGATAAAGTTGCCTCCCTATTTGCAGGATCCTTGCAGGGTGATGCATTTCATTATTGACAGAGGTTTTACTCTCCATCTGTCTGTTTGCTCTTTCCTCCAGATGGTCTTAGTTTTTTTTATTTTATCTTACTCAGCCTACTCTGACGGACTATCAGAGGGTAACGCTTCATCAGCAAGTGTGTCAGTTTGGGAATGAAGAAAGTTTTCGGCCGCGAAGGTTTCAGGTGGACCAGCTGTTGTGCCAAACGTGTCATATCCCTGCTCTCATCAAGGGTGCTGGCAAAAAAGCATAGAAGCAGACTCACTAGTGTCCTACAGGTTTTACTCTTTCAGTTCTGTCATGATTCTCATTTCGTGCTCACTGGCTTCCTGCAGCGCATCACAATAACTGTTTAGAATACCGAATTGTATTAAGTGTCCTTCTATGCTTTTTTTTGCACTGCCAGCCTTAGTAATGTGTGGAGAAGAAGAGGTGAGACTTCATATTTTGCATGCAGAGAAAGGACACATCCAGACCGTCCAGCGGTCTGCTGAAGTTGGTAGACCCTCATCGTTTGCATCTCAGGCTGAATTCCAACATAGCATCAACTAGTAGTGGCCGATATGAATGCTATAAGGTAGAAATTATATAAATTTTGTATTAGGGCTTGATCTTTTATTAAATGCACAAAAGTATTTGCTTCTCTAGTTTTTGAATATTTCCACCAGACTGGATAAAATAATAGTGTTGTAAGAATTAAATAAGGAAGCGCATGTCTCCTCATAATGGGATGGGAGGGAGACTCTTACAAACTTGAAGCATTTTTAATTCATATATATGCAGCTTTATTTTTTTGTGCGATAATAAATTTGTAAATAAATAATCAGGAAAGCAGAAACAAATGTTATTTCTCTTTTTACATTTTGCACTTCAGTTTAAACAATTTCCCACTGTGTTTTCATAACATTTAACTTTAATTTTATTTAAAATATCTTCATCTTTATTTATGTTGTGAGAATTTTGGTGCTGGAAAAAGTTTCGAATATCTTTCAAATGCATTATGCACAATTTATTACCACGAATGTCTGCTATAAAAGTCGTGATCTCGTGCCTTCTCAGCCTGCTGCCCGTCACGCTGGAATCAGATCTCGCTCTTGATAAGACAGTCTTCTTCTGTCAATGTTTTTAAGTCCTGATTAAAAACCCACTTTTACTCATTAGCCTTTCCATCTTCTTAATCCTACTTCTCAATTAGGGTTTAACTTTTTTTTTTATGATTTTACCCCCTGTGTTTATTTCTTGTGTTTTCTGTGTATTCGTGTTTGTGGACAGCATCTTGGTTGGCTCTCACGCTGTTTTTTTAAAGTGTGCTTTACAAATAAATTTGGTATGGTAATAAATGTTTTTAAATTGCATTCTATGCTTTTTTGAAGTTGTTCTGCTGCAATGTGTCTGGAATGTGAGAATGCTCAAAAAGTCATTTTGACATATATAAGCATAAGAAAAGGAAATATCGTTACCGCACATGCTTCAGATTATATCGCAATATATATTAGAGGCCATATCGGCCAGCCCTGGCATCAAACTTCTCTTTAAGTCTGTGGACGGATCGTCTCTGCAGCTGCAGCAGCGGCTGGCACACTGGGCCTCAGGATAGAGCGCCGTCCCACCAGTCTTCACTTTATTCCTCTCTCAGGACGTCAGACGAAAGAGAAGACCAGGAGGACAGAGGCTGGAAGGCCCAGCAGGCGTAGCCGTGAGGAGGGAGGGAGGGAGGGAGGACAGGGAAATACCACATTAGGCTTACATCTACTGTTGAAACCAGATATTTACATAAGCTTCAAGAAAAACACAAAAACATTTTTTTTCCCTTAAATCTCAAACATCAAATCAGAGTAAACTTTTTTGTTTTTAGCTCAATAAATGTTAACGTTTTTTTTTGTATTTGTGGAATTTCCGAATAAAGATGGAGGGAACTGTTATATGTATTTTTATTACATCAATCAAAGTCAGAAGTATACATACACTTCCTTAGTATTTGGTAGAATTGCCTTGAAACTGTTTCACTGGGGTTTCCTTCCACAAACTTCCTACAACAGTTTTCTGGAATCTTGGCCGACTTCTGCTGCCACCCCCACGCTTCATTCACAGCTGGGATGGTGTTCTGAAGCTACAAGGCTTCCCCCTTACTCCTCCAAATACACCATTTACCATTATGGTTGTACACTCCAGTTCAACAATAATGAAGTAATGTCTTCCTCCTCCCAAAACAAACCCTACAGCCCATGGTGGTACAGGACTGGTTTTAATGGGGATAACAACACTGTTTCACCAGTTTCAGCCAACATCTTCACAAGGTCTTCAACGGTTGTCCTGTAGTTGAGTTGCTCATTCTCCTTCCTGAGCGGTATGATGGTTGGACATTCACATGTGTTTTATTCCAGCGTATTATTCTCTGAACTAGATTCATGTGGGACCTTCAGACATCTAATGATGAGTCACAACTGTGGAGGTCCCCAATTCTTTTCCTGATGTCTTGGTTGGTTGATTTCTCTTGATTTTCCCATGATGTTAAAGAAAGAGGCTCTGTGTTTAAAAGGTAAATGGTCTGTACTTGTATAGCGCTTTATTTAGTCCTTGAGGACCCCAAAGCGCTTCACACTACAGTCATTCACCCATTCCCATCATTAGGGGTGAGACTTTATATGCACCCATGCGTGGGCCACCAATTAATTAGATATACTCAATTAACCAATCAGAAGCTTCTTAAGCTCAGAATGGAATCATCTGGAGTTTTCTTTTTGTTTAAAAAACACATTAAACTTAGTGTATGTATACTTCTGACTTTGATGAAAGTAATAAAAAGTACACAATTGCCCCTCTTTATTCTGACATTTTACAAAAACATGTTAATATTTATGGATCTAAAACAAAAAAAGTTTAGTAAAGACAGTAAAGAAGTGTTTTTTCTTTTCTTAAGTGTAAGTAAATATCTAGTTTCAACTGTATATACTTTATACTGTACACCCTGAGCATGTTCGCTCAGAAGGTGGCATTTTTAAAGTACTTCCCAATGGAAATACCTATTGTGGAAAAATATGATAAATGTGCCCCTTTATGCTATTATGGCAGCCTGACTGACTAGAATTTCCATCAGGTGCAAATAAAAATCCCATTTTTATTGGGATTTCATGGAAAATCCCTCCAGACATTTTCAGGTTCGAGATAAAACAAACAGACAGAAAAAAACGATTGAGCGTTGGATTTAAAAATGTGTGTAGACAGAAAAAGAGCAGGAGAAAATTTTGATTTGTTTGTACTGATTTGCAATCGCTGCAGTGCTATTTTGGCTGCATCAAAATTATTATTGTAAACCTCCCTCCTTTGAAGTGCACCTTTTTTTTCTAAAAAGTGGACAAATGCAACATTATCTACAGAGAATTAAAAATCCTAAAAACAAAATCCACGGAGGACAAAATGCCACTTGAGCTTAGCTGTAGGGCAATGTCTCAGAGGTCGAGCAGATCTGCACTATTTGATTTTTGCCAGGACAAACGAGGAGGAGGAAAATAGAAAAAAAAACAGAACCAGGCTGAGAAAGAAGATGAGTGGAGTAAATTGTAGTGGTCACGGTGAGAGGTGGTTATTGATCACTGCATTACAGAAAAAGAAAAAGCAGACGGTGCAGAACTCATGAGCCTAATGCAATCCAGTAAACAGAGATAAATGGGAATACTTCTGCAAAGCGATTTGCTTCTGCTAAGAAATGTGCTTAAAGCTCATTTGGGAATTTGTTAAAATCAGGACAAACGAAGTGTTTCTCAGAATCATCAAAGATTTAAATTAAAAGAAAATGCTGTATTTAACCCTTTCCGATTCCTGGAAAATAACTTAAACTCCAGCCCAAGCCATCATCATACATGCTGCTGGTTTTTAAGAAATAATCTGAATTACTACAAACTTTGCTGAGTATGTCTTTTAGATCGTTAAAAACAGAAAGAAAATATAAAAATTATTTAAAGAATAGAATCAAACCCCAGAGGCCATCAGCTCTGGTTTAAATAATAAAACAAAAGCATAAAACAAAGTTAAGTTATGTTTCATGTCAGGTTAGGGCGCTCAGTGGAATAGCTGGAAGCACTTCTGCTGAAGAGTTGATTATGAGAAAAAAAAATCTGCTGAAAGGTTTTTAAATCAGGGACGCAAACCCTGGCTCCTTGAAACTCACATTATGAAGTGTTTATTGTATTTATTCTTATGTTTTTTTTTTCCGTCACAGTTATCAGTTCACTGCTCATTTATAACCTAGTCTCATTTAATCATATTCCATATTTTCCTTGAATTTGAAAGAAAGAAAGATTTAAAAATCTGCACAAAAATGTGTGACTTAATTGGGAATATGATGGTATTGGTATGTCGCGTTATTTACCAAAAACAGCAAATAGATTTCCTTGTTGGCTGGAACAGGATTTGGGCTAAATTAGCGAGAAAACCCAGCCCCATTTAGAGCTCCACAGCTCAGCCGTACTTTCCAGCAGAAACACAATCCAAAATGTAAACATTCCCATGTTTTTTATGCCAGCGTATTATTGTCTGAATGGATGAATGTGGGACCTTCAGAGATCTGGAAATTGCACCTAAGAATGAGCCACAACTGTGGGGGTCTCCACTTCTTTTCCTCGCAGAAACTCAGACTTTAGCTGATAGAACTTTCATTTCGAATGAGGCAATGTGGTATTTGTCTGCTCATGTGACAGTGATAGTGATAGATATCGGCCATTGCAGCAATTTTAATATTTAATATTAATATTGGCCCAAATATCGGTGCCTCCCTACCTAAATCAAAATGCAGCTGCAACACCAAAGTGAATGTAAGTTTTGGGACGCCATAAAATAAGCCCCAAGGGGGACCAGTAAAGCTGGATGAGTAACTGAAGTTAATAAAATGGAAACACAAATAAGAATTTCATTATTAATCCAGCAGCAGCGGGAGAAAATAAGTTTATGGAGACCGCACCATGACTTCTGTCTGCTTCAGAGGTCAGAAAACAACAAATTAACAAGAACCAAACTGATAGTCATTCTCTTGCTCTACATTTAATTAGTTCCCACATTACTCAGGCCATATTATACACTTGACTTCCACCGCTAATTAAAATTATAATGAGTAAGGGACAAACAGTAGCAAACCTAATGGAGCATCTCTGCATGAGAAATAAAACATCCCAACTTCTTCTGCTGGTTGTGGATCCATCAAAGCTCCCATTTAAAGTGTGGATGATTAAATTTTACATTAATATGAACTACTATGCATGTCATGTATGTCAGATGCATCCAACCATAAACACTTTCTCTGCTTTGTTGTCATGCATAAACCACTGGTTTTGCAACATATTTTAAGGAGATAGGCACAGCGAGGATTAGCAGGGATAAACGGGCTTTACCATGCATATGTATTCCAACAACCGAACGGTAAATTTGCCTGAACACAGACCAGTGTAGTCAGATTTAGATGCCCTATTGCAAGCAGCATGGGGGGTTTACAGAAAGAATGAAATTACAGCAAGAAAGGAGAAATGCTATGTTCTGTACAAGTTATACAACAGGATTACGTCACAAAGCAAGTACATTTAAACGAAACAGCAAGGATTGCTTTTTTTTACTTAACCCAAATTCCTCTGTTCTGTAACACAACATTACACAATGTGGACACTCTGAAAAAAATGATGACATGGTTTATCATCCCTGAGAGTTCAAGATGTCTTTTAACAATACTTTGCTGTTTACACAGAAGGCCTGAGTGCAAAGGCAGGCGACAAACTGATTGTTGCTAGTTACGATAATAGAAAATCAATTTAAAACTAGAAAAGAAAAAAAAAACATGGCCAGAGCTCAACATTCGTCTTTTAAGCCTGTCAGGTTTCAAACTTACTTTATAAGCATCCAATTTATGGCTCTATGTAAAAGAGTATCTGTAAGCACTGTTTTGAAAGTCCATGTTAAAATCTATGGAGCACCATCCCTGCCAAAACTGACAAGAAATAAATATATGAGGAAATAAATAAATACATTAGGAAATAAAAGTGAAAAAAAAATAAAATAAAAAAAAATAATGAAATGAACAAAAAAAATTTATTTGGAAATAAATGAATAAATAAATTTGTTAATAATTATTTGTTTCCAAACGTATTTATTTTTTCATGTTTATTTTCAAATGTATTTATTAATTAATTTATATGTTTATTTCCAATTTATTTACTTATTTATTTTCACTTTTCCTCACTTTATTATTCCCTCAAGTGTATTCTAATGAGGGGAGGCTGGCCCAAACCCTAAATGGTCAGCTCCAAGACTCCCTATAGGTTCAAACAACACTCGCTCTCTGCCAGCTCTGTGTCTGTCACAGTTGAGATACCCGACCGCTGGTATCGCACCTTCATCTAAATACTGGGTCAACACCAGGCCTGTCCCTGAAAGGGGAGGTCTCCTGCGAACAACAGGCGAAAGCGGAGGTGCTTTAGACGGCGAGGACCTGTGGTGCGTAGTTAGCAGGGGAAGGCTAACCCTCCCGGTCAGGAGGGCCCATTTTTGGCAGGGACGGTCCTCCATAAAAAAAAAAAACCTCTTGCTGTGTCTTTAGGCATTTATTGCTGAAAGTTTACTTGATTCTCAGTCCAATAGGTTTTATTCAGAGATGAAGGTCTACTGGGGCATCGATGATGGAGCAATATCAGAATAAGCACCTGCTTCCATGGTGAGGTCGGCCTTATCTGTACACAGCACCACAATAAAATGTAAGAAACTACAACTTGGTCGGAGGAAATTCTGGTGGCCACACATGTAAATCTTCATGCGTGTTTCAGGCAGGAGATGTGACCGGTTAAAGAGACCCTTCAGTCCCAGTTTGGAAGGAAACATGAGGAGCAGGAATATATTGGGAGTGCATTGTCTGCACTCTCAGCTGATTTGACAGAAAACTGTAACTCCTGCAGCAGTGGGAGGCACATTGGGTGAAAGTTGACAAAAAATACTTATGTTTTCTCTGCTTGATCCTTTCTCAAACACACTAAGATATTTTCCACGACCACAAGATCTGTCTGTTGTTTATGAAATGAGAGGCGACTCGTTGCACCAGTTGGGGTTAAATAACTTGTTGCCAGCTGAAATAAAATAATTGCTCATGCAGTAATTACCCAATATGAGGCTCGTACCTATTTGCTTAGTTAAACCCGACTTTTTTTACTTTTTTATTTTTATTTTGGCCAGGCAGTGTATTAAGGAAGTGTATGTATACTTCTGATTTTGATGAAAGTAACCAAAATAACAATTTCCTCTCTCTTTATCAGGACATTTCACAAATATTAAAAATATGTTAACGTTTAATTATCTAAATAAAAAAAAAAGTATTCTCCGGTTTGATGTTTGACAGTTTTCTAAAGTGTTTGTAAATATCTGGTTTCAACTGTAAGTCGGCTTTCAGTGACAGAAAACCCCCCAAAAGGA